>SMOB01000229.1:0-185420 GCA_007388105.1 Coniochaeta prunicola | reverse complement strand
GCTCGAAGAAGTACCGCGCGAACAGCTCGCGGCCGACGGGCCGGCCGTCGAGCGCGATGCGCTCCCGCGCGGAGCCCGCGGGCGGGGAGGTGGTGGTGCCCCCGCGGCCCGCGGCGGCGGGGGGGCGGGGGGGGGTGGCGGGGGGCGCTCGCCTGTTTGGTGTTTGGGGGTGTGGGTGTTTGGGTGATGAGGGTTGTTATGTCCTTGTTGGGTTGGAGGGAGGAGAGGAGGGTGAGGGCTTCATGGTAGGTGCGGGCGGCCATGGTTGAGTACGGGTGGGTGTGACGAGAAAGTAAGAGTGAGGATAGATCTGAGGTCTCACGGATATGTGTATGATGGTGAAAGGAAGTTCGTGAGAGACGCGGTGTGAGAATGGAGGTGTTGAGAGTAATGATGAAGGTCCTGGACATTGCCAATCGGACTTGCTTTTAGGGGGTGTGCAGCTTGTTTGGACACATTGGATGGATTATCTTCGAAGTGACAAGCCCTTGGCCATTGGGTTGAATGTTTCAGTGTAAGGTGGTGCTACTGACGGTCGTCGGATTATGTATATAGATTTGGATTACTAGATGTGGAATCAGCAGTACAGAAGCTATTTTAGGGCAGCGGGGGTCAAGTCCATTCTTGCTGATGGTGGGCTTAGTCATCTTACATTTCTATCCTTCATAAGGTAACGTCTTATACATTCTTCTGACTTGTGACTTTGTGAGCTTTCAAGCATTCCCTAAATCACTTGATGTTGGCAAGATGCCCCCTATCAGCCTTCTCCCGGACAGGCAAGATGCCGTAATGTCCGTCGGCAATGTCATCGCAGCGTCCGCCAAAGCCGCCCAGGCCTGCGTGCCGTGTCGCAAACAGAAGCGGAAATGCGACAAGTCCTTACCGTCCTGCGGTCTCTGCTCACGCATGGGGAGGCTATGCGACTACACCGACGTTCAGCAGGGTCCAACGGCCCAGGACCTCATGTCTATGCAGATGAAGATTGTCGAGCTCGAACAGCGTCTCAACCAGAAGGACCAGCAGCAGTCAAACAGAGTCGTCTCCACCATCGCCTCCCCCGTCGTCTCCCCAAACGGTAACTCCAGTTCTTCGACCGGACCGACACCCGGTCCTTCGGCTTCATTCATGAACATCGTGACTGAGAAGCCGCCCCTCTGGATGCCAGCTCAGAGCAGGTTCCCCTCGGCCATGTTTCTCGACATCGACTGCTTCACGTATGCCAGCATACCTGTGCCGAAGCCAGCTGTTGAGATTCCAATGGTCTGTGTCACTTAATTACTCTGTCGCTTCATCTTTTCCTGTCCTATATAGGCCTTGTAGATATGGCTCTCATATCCCGGACGACCACCTCCTACATTTCATCTACGGGCCTCATGCCCGACATATGACGGGCTCGGTCACTAATACGCAAGCAGGACGTCCTCGAGGTACTGAGCAACGCCAATGCCCTCCAACAGGCTGTCACAGATTATTTTAACACCATCCACTGCTGGTTTCCCATCATCTCTAAGAAGCGCATGAACATGGGTCTCGCCTTGTTTGAAGGCGGCTCAGACCTGGCCATGTTGTTCCTCGCCATGAAGCTCGTGTCGTCTGAGCCTGTCAATGGCGTTGCTAGCGCAGACAATCATCTCTATGTGGCGTCCAAGAGGTTCCTGGCGCTTCTCGAGTCCGGCGGAACGATATCCATCATGTATCTTCAAGCCATGGTGCTCGTGGCCATTTATGAGTACGGCCACTCCATCTACCCCGCCGCCTGGATGACCATCGGTGCCTGCTCGCGGTATGCCGAGATACTAGGCCTGCCTTCGTACAAAGATTCAGTCGCAATCTTGGGACAAGCCGTAAGCCTCTCCGATGTACCATATTATTCAACTTGTGTGTACCCCACTGACCTGAGACCACAGGCAACGTGGACCGAACTCGAAGAAAGGAGGCGAGTTTGGTGGGGAATATTCATACTCGACCGAGTCGTCTGCCTCGGGAACAAACGTCGACCTTTTGCTCCTGAACCGCGCCCGAATGACATCCTACCCATGAACGACACCGCCTGGGTGAGCGGAACCCCGCGTATGCACAATATTCCCAAGCAGAAGCATTACTGACACTCAACAGGACGAAGGAGACGTAGCCAACGCCCTGCAATCCACCGTCTCCGCCCCCTTGACCGACCTCCAGGGCCCCTTCGCCCGCCTCTGCCAAGCCGCCATTCTCATCGACCGCGTAGAGTCCCACGGCCGTCAGACAGTCCGGCGGCACCGAGCCCACGACCCAGAGCCCTTCTCCCTGCAAGAAGTCTACGCCATCATTGACGACCTAAACTCTTTCTCCTCCATCGTCGCATCCGAACTCGGCGCCACCTCCCCCCCGGCAAACACCAACATCCCCTCCCCGCCACGACCGCACTCCCCCGAGGGAAGGTTCACCTATCCCAGCCCCCTGTACAGCAACGCGGCCACCCGACAAACCCCAGCCCTCACATCGTCCTCCTCCCCCTCCTCCACCTCCCACTCCCCACACACCAACCCCCAGCCCCCATCCGCCATCCCCTCCCTCCTCCCCTCCCACTTCCTCACCTTCTCCGCCCAGATCCTCCTCTACGACCACTACTGCTGCCCCGAAGACATGCTCCCCTCCGGCCCCGGCACCTCCACCGAGATCCCCAAGACGGCCTCCAGCCTGGCGATGCAGGTGCGCTCCGTGGCCGGCATCCGGGCCGCCGCCCTGGCGGCCCGCGACGCCGGCGTCGACCTCCTCGACTTCGTCATGCTGCCCTGCAACCTCGCGCGCGTCGGGCCCCTCGTGCTCGACGCCCTCTACGCCTCCATGGCCACGCTGCACTGGCTGTTCAAGGAGGGCGGGGACGAGGCCGTCGCGCGCGCCCTCGAGGACGTCAAGCGGACGCTCGCCAGGCTCGACATGCGGTGGCGCTTGGCCAGGGACTATCTCGGGTTGGAGAGGTATCATGACGTTACGACATTTATGGAGTGGAGGGCCAGGTGAATCTGCCGTCTATTCTTCCGTCCCTTCCTTTATTACCCTGGCGATTGATTGGCATGGCGGTTTTGGATACGGAGTTATCTGGTTATGAGGACTTGAGTTCTTGATTTGAGAAGGAGGCTGTTTTGTCACGATATATATGGGTTGCTCGATCATGGGCACTTCAGTTGGGCCCAACCGGTTAGGTATCCTCCCTTTTTTTTTTAAGAAAAAAAAGAGAAAGAAAAAAATGGACATGACGATTCTCATTCACCAAGGCTGAGTCGACAGAGACAGGTCCGCACTTGGCTCACCCCTCCACCAAGCTACCAATGTAGTACCCTAACCACAGAAACGTCTCATATGTTATCTTCTTTCTGATCAGGAAAAACGCTGCTCGTTTGTATTAGACAAGTATGTCTTGGTAAGCTGCTCCTCGTGCAATATTGACTTGTTGAGGTGACATTGCTGCCACACCATCGCCCAGATTAATCAAGGACGTGGCAACTAGAGGCAAATGTAGTATGTACTTGAGCTCAAGTACGCCTACAAGGGCCAAGTTTGGTCGTATCACCATCTATGTCTACCTCTAAGCATATTCGTACAAGCGCATCACGCAGCACGCAGCACGCTCGCAGCGCTACTACCCGCGGTTTTCCATCAGCAGCACAAAAAATATTCCCCAAGTTTAAAACTTGTAGACCTGGTCCGGGCTGTACCCCAAGTCCTTCAGGATACCCACCAGCTCGCCCTGGTCGCGGGGGCTCTTCTTGTCGCCCGAGATGCTCTTCATCAGGCCCGGCGGCCCGCACACGAACAGCTTGATGTTCTCCGTCTTCGGCTCCGGCAGCACCGTCTTGAGCAGCTCCTTGTTGATGAACCCCTTTGCGCCCGTCCACTCCTTGGGCGGGTTGTCGAGCACGTAGAAGGCGCGGAAGCGGTTCGGGTACGTGTTCTCCAGGTGGGCCAGCTCGTTCTTGAGCAGCACGTCCTCCTCCGTCACGTTGCCGAAGACGAGCGTCACCTTGGTCTTGTCGTTGGGGTTGTTGAAGATGGCCCGGCACAGCTGGAACATGGGCGTGATGCCCGTGCCGCCCGCGATCAGCCCGATGTGCGAGTGCTTGTTCTCCGCCCACGGGTACTTGGGGAGCGGGCCCTTGATGTCGAGCCGCTGGCCGGGGACCATGTCGTGCAGGTGCGTCGACATGGGCCCGTTCTCGTACTTCTTGATCATCAGGTCCATGTAGCCCTTGGTGTCTGCATCCGCTGTCAGTTTTCACACTATCCACTAAGTCACACGTGTGACTAGGTAGGCAGTCAAAAGATTGAAAATACGCACCCTCGTCAGAGATGGGCGTGTAAGGTCGCATGATGGGCTTCTCGGCACCCTCGGGCTTATACTTGGCCAGTATCGCGCTCGCGACGTGCAGGCCGGACACCATATCCTCTTCCGGCAGCTTGAACCGGAAGCGCTTGGTGTTGTGGTTGATGATCTCCACATCGTCCAGCTTCAGGGACAAGAAGCCCTGGTCGCCGCCGGTGAGAGCCGCTTTGGGGCCCGAGGCGGGTAAGCCGACCTTGTTGGCGGCATCCTGGACCTTCTCCTCGGCCTTCTTGGCCGCGGGGGTGCCGGACAGGAAGTAGTAGCCCACTCCGCCGAGGCCGAGGGCTGCCGCCGCGCCGTAGAGGAGCGTGTTGCTGCTGCCCTTGGGCTCACCAGAGGGCGGGACGCTACCGCCTGCGGTGCCTTGAGGGCTGGAGGTTGCTGTCTCGGTGGCGTATTTACGGTATTGCTACACGGAGGAAGAGGCAGTAATTAGCTCAGGTAGGTCTCAAGTCTGGCGTGAGATAGAGGGGCAGACGGCGTGATTTCTACGCGGGATTGAGGTGGAAGCTTCGGAGTCGAAGACAGTGGGAACTCACCTGGCGCACCGGCGCGGCAGCGCGGAAGACCGACCTTGCGAACATGGTCATGGTTGCGGTGAGGTGAGGTGAGGTGAGGTGAAGGGTGAAGTCAATTGGTAATGTCGAGGTAGATATAAGGTTCAAACAGCACAAACCAACCGGGAAGGAGCTTCTGCTAAGGGAAGCTTAACCGGCTAACCTGAATTGCGTCATACACGTGATGCGGGTCGGATTCGACCCCATTGACATTGAGGCTTACAGGCTTAGGTAATCAGGGAACCGTAACGTTATGACGACTGACACATACAGCGTGTTGCGATAGTTGAAGCCGAGCAATGGGGTTAGGGTTAAGTGAAGAGGCTCACTCAAGTTGTGGTGAGACAAAGCTTCGGATTCCTCATCTACCTACTTCTGCTTTTAAGATTCTACCGAGGTAACAGTCCGAGTTATGAAAGCACACATCCAAGGCAAGAAGAGCAATATTACAACGAAGTATTACATATAGAGCAAAGGCTCAGTCGGTAATTATTTGAGCTCTCTTTTATGGTATAATACAACTTACGTGGGTACATGGGGAAACATAGACCCGGACAGACCGTATTATGAGGCATGCTAGACACCCTCGACACCCTCGAGCCTTCCCATGCCTTAGACATAGGCGTAGCAAACGCTGTGCCCGGCTCTGTGTTCCTCTCACACTTAAGCGGTCTTGTGCTCTTCTGCGTTGTGTATGTCTTCCATCTGAACCACTTGATCGACCTTCTCGGCCGACACCGTCTTGTCGCCAAAGCGGCCGCCGATCTGCTCGAGCGGAACCCGGTTGGTCTCGACGAGGAAGACGGCGTAGAAGACGCCGAGGACGACCAGGCAGGCGATGAAGATGAGATAATACTTCCAATTGATGGCGTCGAAGGCATAGGGTGTGATCTGTCCCATCCAGATGCCGGAGATGCCTTGGCACATGATGGCGATGCCGGAGCCGTAGCCACGCAAGTGCAAGGGGAACATTTCGGCCCCGATGGTAAAGAGCGTCGAGTTGAAGAAGACGGCGTAGAGGGCCGAATACAGAAAGATGAAGGCAATGCCGGCCCGCCCGCCGTCAGCGTTTGTCCCATCTCCATACTCGGCGGATAGGGCCGCCAGGATGGCGAGCATGGCGGCAAGCACGAAGCAGCCGACCCCTGAGGATAGGATGTTAGTCATGTTATTCCTCTAAAAACCGGACAATGGAGTAGGTTGGAGCAGGTTCAAACTTACACATGGTCCTGATACGCGACCAGCGGTCCGAGACGCCAGCCAGATTGATCAGCTGTCCTATAATCCCCATGAACCCGTAGCAGCCGCTGATCAGGACCGACTTCCGACCAGTGAAGCCGAGGGCGCCATAGAAGAGGGACTGGTAGTTCTGTATGGCCAGCGACCCGCTCAAGATGCCCACCTGCAGCACGGCGATGGCCAGAGCCGTACGGCGGATGTATTGCTTGCTGAAGAGCTCCACGATAGCGTGGCCGAAGTGTGTGTTGCTCCGCAGGGCGCGCTCGAACGAGATCTGCTCGCGGATCTCGATCTCGGTGCGGGCCAAGACGGTCGGATCCTCGTCCCCGTAGAGCATCACCAGCGTCTTATGCACTTCTTCAGTGCGGTCCTTCTCGGCGACTTGAAAGTACGTGACATGAGATTAGCAAAGGATGAACTGCCGCACAAAAACAGTAAAGACTGGAACAGGGGGTGTTGTGAAACTTACGCCATCGCGGGGACTCGGGCGTGAAGAACGAGACAGCGATCAGGACCAGGGCTAGCGGGATCTGCAGAGCAAGCTCTAGGCGCCAGGCCACGTCCCCTGTGGCGAAGGAACAGCCGTAGCCGATCCAGTTGGCCACGCAGTAGCCGATAGCGACCATGAGCCCGAAGACACCCACGAGGCGGGCACGCTCGTGGGCCAGGGCCAGCTCCGAGACGTAGACGGGCAGCCCGGCATTGAGGATACCGACGGCGACTCCGCACACGAAACGACCAACGATCATGAGGGCGGTGCCGTTTGCGGCGGCTTCCATGATGGAGCCGATGATGGTCCATATGGTCGCAAACACGACCGTCTGGCGGCGGCCGAGCTTCTCAAAGGCAAAGCCCAGGACCAGCGAGCCGACGACGTTGCCGGCCGAGCCCAGGGACACGATGGCGCCCAAGAGGCTCGACGCGTTGGCCGTGCCCGGTGGGAACATGTACGAGTTGAACGAGGGCTGCGCGATGGTCGTGGCGATGATGCCTTGATCGATGCCGACAATGGCGCCGCCGAGGGCGACGGCAAAGATGCAGAACAGAAATCTCGCGCGGGTACGCATCTTGAGCGTGCTGGAAGAGGTGTCAGTCAACTTAGAGGTACCGAATATTACTACCCGTCTGAGATGGGGGATATAAGATCAGCGGAGTGCAGGCAAGACATAAGCTTTTAAGCTCGCCCTTGGGACTTACACTTACATGGGCGGACCGATTCCGTCCCAAGTGTTCGGTACCTGTTCCCCGGAGATAAGGTGACTGGCCTGCACCCTGCACTTCACTTCCCCAACCGTGCGTACCTATCTAAGTCTATTAGGTGGAGATGGGGATCGAAGGATTGCGGGGGAAGACTAGCGGGCAGGATCCTCGGCCGAGTTCACCTGGAGATCGACCGAGTCAGACATACTTAATGTCGTTAGCCCCTGAAACAAAGCAGCTGTGGCGTCGATGTCTCGGCCCAAATCGTAGCGAGCCAGCCAGCTATCCTCGTGACTGCTTCAAGCCCAGAGATTACGCCAGCTCCTCTGGTTGCTACCTAGGTATCATCCACATGATGATTGGGAGCTCATGCAGTGCCAGGTCGTGACAATTACGATCCTCCTCGCCCGACATGGGCAGTGATGATCATGTCTCAAGTCTACGGAGTAGCATTCTATCCAGAAGGATTCAGAGGATCGTCCTCGGGGCGATCACGGACGAGGCACGATGAAGCCATACTCAAAGGTTCGGGGAAGAAGCGTACGTGGAAGTCGAGAGAGGATGAAGCGTACGTAGAGTTGGAAACACATATCAGGTTGGTGCAAGCTGGTGTTTCATTGCTTGGAATGAGCATTAGTTGCTTGTATCACGCTCTGAAGTGTAATAGGCAGACAGACATACGTTCACCATGTCCAAGCTTGCTGTCGTTGCGGCCATCTTGGGCTCTATACTCTTCTCCCATAACGGCGTCGCAGCCTGGGGAACGACTACCGAGAGCATCACCTACATCACACCCATCTACGAAGGCGCCCTCGCAAGCGACAATCGAACCAATGACCTTGCTATCCTTCAGGGTATGAAGTCGATGCTGGGCACGGGTGGCACGTACACCAAGCTGGGCTTCTCCTTCTCGTCGTGGGCACTCAGCCGCGACATCAACGACGCCAGCCTCAACTATACCTTCAACGCGACCAACCTCGACTACGTACTAGGCCTCGCCAAGTCTCTTAGCCTGCCGATCCTGGTTCACATGAACGATGGCCGGTGGGCTGACTGCTGTACGTCGAACTCGGATGGCGGCTGGAGCGACGTGCTGGTCAACTACATCGCGGACCAGAACGACACCGTCATGATGAACAGTGCCGGCCAGAGCCTGTTCGGCTTGGACTTCGGCCGCAACCTCTTCAGCCCCTCGCGCCACAACGACTTCTACCGGTCCTACAAGAAACGCAACGTGCAGGCCTCGGCATCGGTCCTAGCTGCTTGGGCGGCCGAGAACCCGGACCTGTTCGTTGGTGTCAGCCTAGACTCGGAAACACTCCTGGCCCAGACAGACACTAACTCACTCGGTGACTACAACCCGCTGGCCGTCAAGGAGTGGGCAGAGTGGCTGCAGAACACGGGCATCTACGGCCCGGGAGGCGACTACTTTGGTTGGGGCCGCGTCCCTGCCTACACGTCTATCGCCGCCTTCAACGCCGAGATGGGAACGACCTTCGCGTCCTGGGACGACCTGACGCCGCCCACCGCACTCACCCACGGCGACGTCTTCGCCGAGGAGTGGCAGCGCTGGCGCATCACAATGATAGAGCACACGACGGCCGACGAGACCAACTGGATCGCCCAAGCCGGCATCCCACGCGACCTCATCTACGGCCACCAGACGCCCGAGGGGTCGTTCTACACCTACGCAGACGCCGCCGAGACGGCCACGGCCGCCAACGGCGCGGGCGGCGCGACCATGTACGCGCGGACACCGCTAGCGATGGGCCAGTACGACAACGTGCTGCGCGGGGCCGGCAAGAACAACTGGGGCGTCTTCGAGTTCAACCCCCTGAGCACCAACTCGACCTTCTCGTACGCCTCGCTGAAGCAGCTCTGGGACGACGGCATCAAGGTCCTGTGCCCCAACGCCTTCGAGAACGTCACGGCCAAGGACCAGTACTCGCTCTTCGGCTCGCCCAACTTCGGCGACACCTTCGGCGACGCGCTCCGCCAGTTCCTGGCCGACTACGCCGACGAGCCGCGCAACCTCTCGCCGCCGCCCTGGAACCCCGGCGCGGTCGTGTACGACCTGTACGACCAGTTCGGCTCGGCCGCCAAGACCGGTCCGGACAACCACCTGAACGCGACGGGCTCGAGCGGCGGCGCGGCGCTCAAGACGGTATACTCGGCCGTCGGCGGCACCATCACGTACACGACGACGCTGCCGGCCGTGTCCGACGGGCAGCGCCTCAACTTCTGGTCGCTCGTGGGCGTCATGGACGGCGCCGGTATGGGCGGCATATCCACCTTCCAGGTGACGATCAACGGCTCTCCGATCCTCGGCCAGGGCGTGGCGCTACCCTCGACCTTCTGGCAGTGGAAGCACTGGCGGCCGGTCATGGTGGACGTGACGGCCTGGGCCGGGGCCGCCGTCACGATCGAGCTGACGACGACGGGCGAGACCAGCTACGGCTGGACGCAGTGGGGCTCGCCGGCCGTGTACGCCACCGTCGGCGACGTGACGAGCAACAACCTGGCGCTGGGCCGCCCCGTCAGCGTCAGCTCGACCGAGGGCGCGGCCCAGGGCTGGCAGTCCGGCTACCTGACGGACGGCAACGTCGAAGGCGGCGCGGACGGGCGGAACGGGTGGTCGTCGGCGGGCCACGCGTCGGCCACCGGCGCATCCGAGTACGCGCAGGTCGATCTGGGTGCCGTGACGGCCGTCGGCAAGGTGGTCCTGCATCCGCGCAGCGACTTGACCG
Source organism: Coniochaeta prunicola (assembly GCA_007388105.1). Taxonomy (NCBI): domain Eukaryota; kingdom Fungi; phylum Ascomycota; class Sordariomycetes; order Coniochaetales; family Coniochaetaceae; genus Coniochaeta; species Coniochaeta prunicola. The sequence continues at coordinate 175,314 of SMOB01000229.1, read as the reverse complement.
CCGCCGCGGGCACCGGGTTCCCCAAGACGTTCGTCATCGAGGGCTCGGCCGACGGTAGCGCGTGGACGACGCTCTCCAGCCTGGCCGACTATAATGATGTCCGCGCGGGCTACGGCCAGGTCTTCACCTTTGAGTCCAGCTCGGTGCGGTACGTCCGCGTGACCGGCACGGTGCTGGGCGGCGTGGCCACGTCGTCCAAGTTCTACATGCAGTTTACGGAGCTGGAAGTCTATGCGTGAACTACTTACTCTGAGGTGTAGGTATGGTACGGTAAATACGTTACACTAGGAGATAGTTGGTGTCAGCTCGGTTTAGTTCATTCACTGGTGACTTGGTCGCCAAATATTTTGAGGAGAAAATGAGGGAAAAAAGGGGCTACTTAGGTATATACGACCTGGTGGTGACCCGGTACAATGCTAGCACCATCAACCATGACATGTCCAGGTCATGACAAGAGATAGTTCAAGGAAGAGATTGCAACTTAAATATAACTTGAATATATAGTGAAGACCTGACTCCAGATTCCTTCAACCCAGTCCACCAAGATTTGTCTAAGATGATATGATTGAAGTGTCGTTGATAGGTGATGCATACTCAAAAGCGTCGACTTACACGACTGGCGTTTAGACTTCAGGGGCAAAGTAGTGGCTGTCTCGCATAGCAAAGGCTATACACAGGACATCTACCAGGTAGTTTTCGACTCGTCCAAACATCATCGAGAAAGCCCCTTTCAATGATTCGCTCTGTAACTAACCGCAACTTCCAGCGGACCATTTGGTCCTTCGATTCCCACATCATCGCTGCGGAAAAGCTTAGGCCGGCTGTTTGACTCGTTATCGGTCCAAGATATTAGCGCCAAGACAGCTTTTAGAAGGAGGCTTACACGAGGGACAACTAACCAACTGCCATCATATTGCAGGAATACGGGGAGAGTCCCCCAAGTTCTTGGGGAAAGGGACGCCCCTAAACCGCTCCCAGCCTAGTGCCCACGCCAAGCACCACCCACACCTATTCTCTTACCTCGGGCTAGTTTAAGACGATCTCGGTGAGACCGGTCACTGGTGACTTCACGAAGGATTCGCCTTAGTAGTACCTAGCAGATAGTAGGAATGTGATCCCCCGCTGTCACACATGCGGGGAAGCAATGGGCAGGCGATGCTCTGTTGCACATGTCATCAGCATCGGTCGGTCGCGCAAGTCGACGCCGAGATGCTCGTCAGTACTTGTCTCCGGAGTACCCCTTTTTCAACCTTGGGAGTCCGCACTCAAGAGCGATGTAGTACATAGTAAAGCGAGAAACAGCGTGATGCACTGGCCCAGCCCTCCAACACTCCCACCGGTGCGCCTGCGTTCTAGACTTACTTGCTGCAAGCATGGCTTCTTCCTCCGCTGCCCCTGAGCCTCCTCCGGGGGCTCTGTACCCCGCCAGTTACTCCAAGTTCAGCCTTGACGTCTTCAGGAACCCTTCGGCACACTACCGTGGGGCTCCCCTGTGGTCGTGGAACTGCAAGCTTGATGTAGCCCAACTCGAGGAGCAGATCGGTCACCTGAGTGAGATGGGTATGGGTGGCGCCCACATCCACTCACGGACGGGTTTGGACGACGAGTATCTAGGACCGACGTTCTTCGAGGCCGTCAAGGCGTCCATCAAGGTGGCCAAAGAGAAGGGCATGTTGACATGGTTGTAAGTATGGGTTGTTGAGTGTCTGGTCTCGTGTGCGATTCCTCCGCTGATGAACACTGTAGATATGACGAGGATCGGTGGCCGTCCGGAAGTTGTGGTGGCCAGGTTACCAAGTCTCACCCGGAATACGCTGCTACCCAGCTCTTGTTCACCACCGTGCCTTATGGCGTGCTCAAGCAGCTCCCCAAGTCTTTCAAGTGCGTGCCCCGTTGCAGCTCACCCTGTCGACTGCCACGTCGAAGACAGTATTGCTGACAGTCTGTATCATTTTAGTCCCTGGCGCCCTGTTCGCACCGAAGACGGCCAGCTCCTTGCGAAATACGCAGTCAAGCTGTCCGAGGACGGGAACATAGCTAGCTACAAGCTGCTAGCTCCGGACCAAGAAGCAGACGCGGGGTCGCGTGTCTGGTATGCCTATGTCGAGCGCGTGGCTCCCAACGAGTGGTACAACTACGAGCGATACGTGGACACGATGAACCCGGCCGCCGTCAAGGAGTTCATTGCCACGACCCACGAGAAGTACTACCAGGAGGTCGGGGAGGAGTTCGGCAGCCACATCCTCGGCATCTTCACCGACGAGCCCCAGTTCGCCGCGCACAAGGCCTCTCTGGACCAGCCTTTCCAAGTGCGGGAGCTCTTCATGCCCTGGACGGCCGACCTGCCGGACACCTTCTCGGCGGCGTACGGGTACCAGATAGCCGACAAGCTCCCCGAGCTGTTCTGGCAGCTGGCGGGGGACGCGCCGAGCCTCGCGCGGTACCACTACCACGACCACGTGTCGGAGCGGTTCACGCGGGCCTTTGCCGACACCATCGGCCAGTGGTGCCGGCAGCACCACATCTCCCTGACCGGCCACATGATGCACGAGGACACGCTGCAGTCCCAGACGGAGGCCCTGGGCGAGGCCATGCGGTCGTACCGCGCCTTCGCGCTGCCGGGCATCGACATGCTCTTCGACTCGATGGAGCTCAACACGGCCAAGCAGGCCCAGTCGGCCAGCCGCCAGTTCGGGCGCGAGGGCGTCATGAGCGAGATCTACGGCGTCACCAACTGGGACTTCACCTTCGTCGGCCACAAGGCCGCCGGCGACTGGCAGGCCGCCCTGGGCGTCACCTTCCGCGTGCCCCACCTGACCTGGGTCAGCATGCGCGGCGAGGCCAAGCGCGACTTCCCGGCCTCCATCGGCTACCAGTCGCCCTGGTACCGCGAGTACCGCCTGGTCGAGGACTACTTCTCCCGCGTCAACGTCGCCATGACCCGCGGCCGCGCCGTCGTGCGCGTCGCCGTCGTCCACCCCGTCGAGAGCTTCTGGCTGGCTTACGGGCCTCTGTCGCAGACGAGTGCCGAGCGCGAGGAGAGGCAGGAGAGCTTTGCGAACCTGACCAGCACATTGCTATATGACCAGCTAGATTTCGACTTCATCTCCGAGTCCCTCTTGTGAGTTTCCAACACAACCCCTGTCCCCCAGATCTTCCTTTAATTTTCCTCAACTTCATGACTGACGCTCTTGGCTATACAGCCCGTCCCTGACGCCGGACGGTGAGATAGCTGTCCCCCTCAAAGTCGGGCACAGTGCTTACGATGTCATTCTGGTGCCCGGCATGCGCACCATCCGGAAGACGACGCTCGATCGGTTGGAGAAATTCCACGCTGCAGGCGGGCGGCTGATATTCATAGGAGACGTGCCGTCCCTCGTCGACGCGAGTCCGTCGCCGGCAGCCGCACGGCTCGCCTCGGAAGCCTCCGCCATACCCATGCGTCGCCGCGACATCCTCTCGGCCCTGCGCGACGTCCGCGACGTCGAGATCGAGCTGCAGCCGGGGAAGTCGTTCCTCTCCGACACCGTCCCGCCCAAGAGGACGCTGCTCCACCAGATCAGGCAGGACGGCGAGGACCGCTGGGTCTTCATCTGCAACACCGACAGGACCTCTCCGCACGACAACGCCGTGGTCCGCCTCAAGGGCGAGTGGAACCTCACGCAGTACGACGCCATGGACGGCACCACGCGTCTGCTGGAGACGACCTGTTCCCAGGGCTGGACCGCGCTCCCCTGGAACTTCCCCGCCCACGGCAGTCTGCTGCTCCGCGCGGAGCCGAGGCGCGGTTCGGGCGGCGGACAGACCTTGGCCGAGCGCACCCCCAAGTGGCGCGAGTGCGGCTACGTGTCGCCTCCCACCTCGTTCGAGCTGTCCGAGCCCAACGTGCTGCTGCTGGATATGGCCGAGTTCAGGATCAGCGACGGCGAGAGCCACGACGACGACGACACACCGTGGGAGCCCGCCGAGGAGCTGCTGCGTCTGGACGACCGCCTCCGCGAGCGGTACGGCTTCCAAGTCAAGGGCGGCGCCAGCGGGTGCGGCTCCTCGGCCCAGCCGTGGGCCACCAGGGCGCATGCCAACCCGACCACCTACCCGCTGCAGCTAAAGTTCACATTCACGTCCTCGGTGCGCATCGACGACGCCCAGCTGGCCATCGAGGACCCGGAGCTGCACCGCATCGCGCTCGACGGGGTCGAGATCTCGACCACCCCCGCCGGCTACTTCGTTGACCGCCACATCCCGACGCTGAACCTGCCGCCCATCGCGCCGGGCACCCACACGCTCCTCCTGACGCGCCGGTTCGGCGCCGACTCCAACCTCGAGTGGCTGTACCTCCTCGGCAGCTTCGGCGTGACGGTAGCCGGCCGGTCCGCCTCCGTCGGACCCCTACCCGACACCATCCAGTTCGGCGACTGGACCGCGCAGGGCTTCCCCTTCTACGCCGGCAACCTGACCTACTCCTGCGAGTTCACCGTGCCGGCCTCACCCCACACGCAAAAACTCGCCGTGCAGATCGACCGGTTCGCCGCGCCCCTCCTCCGCGTCCAGCTGGACAACGATGACCCGCGGCCGCTGGCCTTTGCCCCGTTCGTGCTGCCGCTCGCGGACCTGGCGCCGGGGTCGACGCACCGGCTGCGCATCACGGCGTACGGGTCGCGCGTCAACGCGTTCGGGGCGCTGCACAACGCCAAGGAGGACGAGTTCTGGTTCGGCCCGGACGCCTGGCGCACCACGGGCGAGAAGTGGTGCTACGAGTATATGACGAGGCGGGCTGGCGTGCTGTTGACACCCAAGTTGCTCGTTGCGGACGGGTAGCTAGCTAGTCTAGAGGCGTCCCCGCCCATGATAGGTTGTGACGGCTGAAGCATCTGTTAGTTCTCTAGAGTGTTTAAGTCCGACTCGAGTAATCGGAGCCAGTTGCTGGCTGGAGTATAGATGGTGTATTTGTGTACTGTACGTAACGACGGATTGCGTCCATAGAAATGAAATCCTCTTTCGTTCGCGGCCAAGATAATCGGACAAGGTAGAAGAACCCTGATCCCAGCTTGTCACAGACGGCGGCGCGGGAACGAGAACGCGTTACGGTAGAGGAAACTCCGGGGCGGAGTGCCCTAGGGAAGCCCTGCTTTGCCATTCTTCAGATACGCAGTATACCCAACATACAGTACGTACGAGGTGGGATAACGCCGACGAGCCCATTGAGAACGCCGACGAGTCAGTTGAGGTAACGCCGACGAGTCCATTGAGATGGGACCGGACCATCATGGCAAATCCTCAATCGAGGATGCCCTGGTCTAGGGTGTCCTAAGTGACCCTTAGACCTTCCCTCCTAACTAGGTCAACTCGGTTCATCGGAATCCTGCCCCTGAATCCAAACCAGCCTTACATGATGCCATCTCCCGGGGTGCATCTTCTCCTCCCTCTCCTACCAAAAAAGCACACGCAAGATCATAAGTCATAAATGTGCGCCAACTCTGTGTGGTGTATTTTCAACAAGATAAGACCGGAAGCGACCGCCCGACATGCTCTAGACCTTCTTCCCTCCTGCTGCAAAAAGGCGTCATCATAAAATGCATTCCATAAACAAAGGCCAAATTCATCTCATCTCCGCAGGCTCAAAAAGCAAAAGACACATGTCGCTCCCCCCCCCTTGCCAGCAAAAGAAGTAATCTTACAATGTCCAAGTTCCGGCGCAATGCGTGATAGTGTCATCTGGAAGAAGCGTCCCCCCGCTGCTACCTATTTGATTCGCCCTTGCTGTCTTCAAGTTTCGCATCGGGCAGCGTTTCCAGCGTAGGAGTGCTGTCGCTTTTCTTGCCCGCTATATCCTGACTGCCGCGCCGCATCGTCCCGATGTCCTGGTGAAACAGGAGGGTGGGAGTATTGGCCTGGCTCCCTCCTCGTTGTCCGTGGTAGTGGACCACCTGAGGCGGCGTCTGGCCGGCCTGCGTCCCCAGCAGGTGCTGCGGATAAGGATTGAGATCCTTGCTCGACGTCGAAAATGTCGACACTATCGGTTGGTGGTATCCATTAGAGGCATTACCCGTGCTTGGCGTAGGGGTATGCCCCCCGAGGCCCGCGTTGGGCACGGCTCCTTGAAGCGGCGGGTGGGTGTGCTCTGCCTGCGTAGGTGTGCCAACCTCGTTGTCCGGACTGTCTGCCAGATTGCTTGTCAGGCTGCTGATGCCGCCTTCGATGTCCCTGAGAAGGCGCACATATTCTTCTGGTACCAGGCCGCTCTCCTGCGTCTTTGGATCCTCGGCCACGAGCCAACCCTGGCCGTGCCGGTAAGAAACCCAGATAATCTGTCCTTCCACCAGTGGCAATTCATTCTCGTTTTCTCGCTCGAAATCGAACAACGCGACGGCTTTGCCGTGCATCTCCTCGTCGGGCGACGTAATTGTAAACTGGTAGTCGCGGGAGTACCTCGACTCGTCCACTTCCTGGAAGCCAGGCGATGAGGCATCGCTTGAGCCGTCAGAGTCGGGATACTCGGCCGCGTGGTTGGCGTAGTGACGAGGCTGTTGCTCTGCTACCGGATAATGCGCCTGAGAATGCCGTGCCTGGCCCGCAGGGTATGTGACATATTCACCGCCAGGTCCGTTGGCTTCGTCTCCCTGGTTCACGTAATACCTCTCGCTCCCGTCACCACTCGTGCCGACATAATAGCCCCTCTCCCGGTCAAAGTTGTCTGGGTTCATGACACCGCCCTGACCTCCCTGACCGTCGCGCGATGTCCGGCTACGGCCGTGTCCGTACGCCGCGCCACCTGATTTGTGTTTTCGGTGTCGCGAGCTGACAACAGGGCTCTGGAGGTCCTCGTCTTCGCTGTAGGGAGGACCGTCGCCGAAGCGAATTGGTGGCAAGTCGTTCGCCTTCCCAAACCCGTCGGTAGTCCACGATCCGGTCTCCCAGCTCAGCCTGGTATCCCACGACGTTGGTGGGTCCGACAGCCGTCGATGTTCGCTTGATGGAGTGGTCATTCCGGATGGGGGCCTGGACGGCTCTGGCGGGGGTCCATAGTGGAGCGGATGAGCAGGCGGGTAGGCAAAGTCACGAACGAGCGCATATGGCAATGTGGATGGGAAGAGAGGGAAGATGTGAGATGGCGGTCGGGAGCGAGAGGGGATGGAGCCGGTCGAGTACTGCGACAGGCGGTTCTTGGATGCGTGTGACATTGGGCGCGAAAGAGTCGATCTCCGATTCGGATTCGGGGGAGATGTTATGAGAGGTGGAAGCGGGGGATGGTTGGGATTGGCCCCGGGCGACGCGACGGCGGGCGGAGAGGTAGCTGGTGATGATGTTGGTGACATGACAGCTGTCATCCTTCGGGTAGTTGATCAATACCGGATTTTGTGCCAGTCAAAGCTGACGGTCTTTGGTATGCGCACCGAGAGGGGGTTGGCGCTTGTGTGGATTGTGCGGGATATGTCTAGAGGCTGACCGCTTCAGCCTTTAGCAGGCTGTTGCCCGGACCTCCTGGTTTTGGTTCGATTCTGACTTACGGCCTTGTGTTTATGCCAGGACCAAGAGGTCGTAATAACTCGAGGATGCAGCCGTGCTTGTAACGGCAGAGCCGCTCGACCAAGGGCGCAGCAAGGTTGAGTGCACAGCCGGTTGCGAGCAGGTAAAAAATGCCTGGTCGGCAGCGGAGGTCGGGCTGGTCTGCGGTAGCCGTGTCGGCGTGCCCTCGAGGTCGGTCCGACGAAAGTATCACCGGCGCATTCACGAGATTGACAAGCAAAAGGCAAGATATATTTGTGCCAGACAATGATGAGAGGCCGCCGCAAGGAGCGAAGAGCCAAGTGAATATCGTGACTAATTCTGAAGCTCGAGACTCGAACGGCTGTGGAGGCGAGGTGTCGACTCTTGTCGAGTGTGTCTGGCCGGGGGGGCGGAAGGAGGAGCCAGCCTGCCCAAGGACCAACAGTGGGTCCGTCAACTTGGTTCAGTGGTAAGGGCCCGGTCCTGGGTAGGCGCCCGCTCAGGGAATGTCTCAGCCTCTGATTGGATGGTTGAAGCGCGTACACTAGTCAGGACTTCACTGTGGTTTCTGTGTAGCGCACCGCACCGAGTGTTGGGTCTACACAGTAGCGGTGTTTTTTTTTATCACACATGGTGTACGGCAATAGTAGGCCGTAACCCAATGCTTCAATTATGATTTCAGGGCTACAACTAGAGTTAGGTAGGCAGTCATCAAAAGTTTTGGTCTTGAAGAACTGATTCTCCCCGCTGAGGGAAGGGCTTTCCTGCAGATTGAGGGGTCTTCTGAAGTGGATGGTCAGGATGGTTGGCTCCTTCCTTGCGCAAATCACAGCCTCGAGCGGAATTTGTGAGGAAGGTGGGATGAGCTGAAAAGCCTCTTTGCCCCAAAGACGAACGGGGTCTGATGGCGCCTTCCCGCACCATGCGCACTAAAATATCCCCCACTGTGGCCTTTTCATGAAACATGTACCAAAAAGTTTCACACATCCATCTGCTGTCCGTGGTGAAGCCACGCTTATAGTCGTCATCTACAACACCAAACTCGATGAACACAATACATGTATAACCCTGACCTCTCTTTGATCGACCGTTCTGGATTCGTCTTCTTTCGATATTTCGTGCTAGATTTCACCTCCCACGACGGTCAGACCCCCCCCTGATATCCACTGTGATGCTATTTTCGTCCTGCCACCCTTCTCCGAAAATCGAGCGTGCGGGACCCAACCAAACGGTATGCTCTGACTGGCGTGTACTTATGTACGCAGTGCCTGACTTAGTCAGGCTAGTGCAACGTTCACGCATTTGCCTCGGGACGACCTAAGAAAGCAGTGCTTAGCGTGGTGCTCGCGAAGCAGTGTCCGGTGCAGAGCTATGAGAGCTTGCCATTTTGTGATAATCATTTGCATTCCTCGGGAAAAAGAGACCGCCTAGCATAGCAATTACACGTTTTGACCCAAGAGCACCCTTAGAGACGTCTATCAGTCCCTGAGCTTTTCCCGAAGCCATTGCTCAACCCCCAACATGACGATACTGCGCTGAGCATTGATCGTCTGCCCTTTGTCCCAAGTCACACCGTTGGGCTCTGCGAACAAGAGCTGATACTTCTTCAGCGGATTTCCCGGGTCCTTCTCCAACTCCGACTTCAAGTACTCCAAGGTCCATTCCTCCCTCAGGATCTGAGTATCCGGACCTAACACCTTTTGCACCACATCCGCGAGCTCGCCATATGACAATGTCTGGCCGGAAGTGTATACCACGCTCCCTCCCCTATCGTTCCTCTCCTGCAAAGGATTCACCACCAGATCCGCGACCACCTTCCCGATATCCTGCACATCCGTCAGCGTCAAAGCAATGTCCCACCCCCCAAACCCCCTCACAGTAACCTTCTCGCCCACGGCCTCCTTCCTACCCGTCCTGAGTGCCTCCCCCAGACCCTCAACCAGCCCAACCCACTCCTCAAACACAAAACTCATAAATATACCCGTACTAACAATCGTCCACTCCACCCCGGCAGCTTCCGCCTTCTCGCGCAGCACTGTCCGCACAGCACACTGCTCGGCCATGATCCCGCCAGCGACGTCCGGCCCAATGACATCGTAGTCTCCCCCAAACTGCCACGGGAAATACCGCTTGACGACCCCAGCCCTGAAGACCGCCTCCGCGATGCGCACCTGTACGCCGTTGCCCGATCCCGCGAACCCGGTGCAGGTGATGACGACCTCGGCCTCGGCGTCGCGGATGATCCGCACGAGGGCATCCCCGGCGTCGTCGGCGCTGAGGTCGAGGCCGGCGAAGGAGAGGTGCGTGCCCTGGGCCACGAGGGAGCGGAGCTGGTTCAGCCGCTCTGAGGCGGGATTGGCGACGGTCTCGGGGCGGAGGGCGACGGTGAAGCGTGTCTCCGAGAGGGCTGGCTGCTTTGCTAGCTGGGACAGGATGGCACTGCCCAGTTCGCCGGCTCCCAGAAGCAGGATGGAACGGGGAAGGCGGGATTCTGGCGCCATTGTGTGATGTGTGGGGTTTTGCAGTAACTCAAACGACTTGATCTGAGAATATGTCTGATGCTGAGTATCTTGTCCGCGTTTCTGGTGGAATATAAATACGCTTCGGGATGCCAAGACTCGGTGGGGAACTGTCGCCGTGCTTTGTGAGGCGGAGGGTCTATAAGACCGTTGTGACGAGATGATGTCTATGACGGCACGCCACTACACGACGATGGAGCATATTGTCGATCGTCGCGCGATCACTTAGACACATGTGAACGGCCGCCATTGGCAAGGCACAGCGCACTTATCGTTAGTTTCCCAGCTCGAAGGAAGCGTTTGGCGTATAGTGTACTTGGCGGGAGTCTCAATCAGGGACGTATTACAAAGCATCGCCTTCACTGTAACCAATCGGAGGAATTCTCCGCCGTTATGCGAGTCAACCCTCTGACTATCGACAGGAATCAAAGGCATGGTCCATCAACGACGACCCCATACACACCCGTAAGAGGAAGCGATTGGCGATGCGGCTCTTTCAACGAGATCACCTGCAGTACATAGTAGTAAGGTAAGTCACAGATTGCGAGTGGCTTTGGCGTTTTCGTCACTTGAAGATCGTTCCAATTGCCCACTCAAAGTACCGCCAACGAACAGGGAACCAAAGTACTGGCCTAGCTGAGTAGGAACGTTGGTGATATTGACAGAACGAAAGATGGTGCAAAGCTAGATGGGGACCTGGAGGGAACTTCTGACTCTAGGTACCCAGATAAATCATCCAGAGCATGTCCAGCGATCATGCACAAGGTGGAGGAAGCCACTGTGCCAGAAAAGAACAAGACCCAACTCTTGAGGAGGAAGGATTGTAAGGTGCTCTGCTGGTTACATTTACAGTAGACTTAGCAGGTACAGGACATCTACTGCAGTACCTTGCGTACACCTGTGGTAGGATTACGCATGTGCTGGAATCTGTGTGTAGGTAGTGACAGCAATTGGAGGGTCCAAGTAACTGTCTAATCCTCTGCTCTCTTCCAGTCTATCGTGTGATGGTCTTTTCATGGGGTCGTCTTGTCGTCTCGTCGTATCATGGTTCCCTTCTATGCTTTGCTTTCTAATCATCGAGAGGTTGTATAGTTGCGCACTTACATAGGTACGGTACCTTACATGCGTACTGCGTACCTTAATCCTGCCACAGGTGTGTTGAGGCAAAGCACGGGCCATATGATACCAGGGCTAGAACGAATACCGGACCCACCATCACAGCTGCCTTTTTCATCAGCCTAGCTTCGAGCTTTGTCTTCCATTCCACACTTTGCTCCCTCGAGCTTGAGGAAGCAACTCCTTCCCAGCTCTAGGTCTCAGCGATACCTCAGGTGAGTGCTTGATATTGATTTCCTTTGTCTTCCTCTCGACATCATGATGATACCCAATTGGAGCTGTCTTACAAGGTTCGCCTTGGGTGCCGAAAACCCTATATTACCTATACGCTTTTTTCTGAGTCGATCAAGCCTACACACCTCTTCATATCTCGCGTACCACCCCGTCTAGACTCGATATGCTGATCCTGTGGCTCTCTTAAGCAGATAGCATCCCGCACAACCCTAAAGAGAGTATGCCTGGTATGCAATCACGGAGTCGCTGCCTGCCCTCTCCAGGTTGAAAAGAAAGCTACGAGTCACAATGGACGGAACAAATGGAGAAGCAGCAACGGCTGTAGCAGCACCGGCGCAGACCGAGGCGCAGTCACAGACTCAAAATGGGGATCATGCGGACGACGGAGGTTTCAAGCTCAAGTTCTGCACGGTGTGCGCGAGTAACCAGAACAGGTAGGAGCCTATCTTAGTTTAGAAAGTAAGCGCCCTGTAGGCATCGAGTGTTGACACTGTCGTCCATCAGATCCATGGAAGCTCACCTCCGGCTCTCGCAAGCCAACTACCCAGTAATCTCGTTCGGCACCGGTTCGCTCGTCCGGCTGCCCGGGCCGACCATCACGCAGCCCAACGTGTACCAGTTCAACAAGACGTCGTACGACAGCATGTACAAGGAGCTCGAGGCCAAGGACCCGCGGCTCTACCGGGCCAACGGACTCCTCAACATGCTGGGCCGCAACCGCAACGTCAAGTGGGGCCCGGAGCGGTGGCAGGACTGGCAGGTGGGGATGCCGCGCACGTCGCACGCGACGGACAAGGGCAGCGAGGGCACCGAGGGCGGGCTCGTGGACGTGGTCATCACGTGCGAGGAGCGCTGCTGGGACGCCGTCGTCGACGACCTGCTCAACCGCGGCTCGCCGCTCAACCGGCCCGTGCACGTCATCAACGTCGACATCCGCGACAACCACGAGGAGGCCTCGATAGGCGGCAGCGGCATCCTCGACCTCGCCAACTCGCTCAACGCGGCGGCGCGCGAGGAGAGGGACAAGGTCGGCGCGGCGGCCTGGGACGCGGGCGGGGCGGCCAGCCGGTCGAGCTTCGACGAGCGCGTGCCGGAGATCATTGGGGAGTGGCAGGAGAGGTGGCCGCATCTGCCGGCTACGTGGACCTTGGCTTGGTTCTAGAATGGGGAAGGTGTGGCAGGCATCCACATGCCAGTGCCGGCTTGGGCAGAGCAGATTGACACTTTGCGAAGCATTGATGTCGGAGATTTGGCAGAAATGAGGTGCAGATACCCAAACTCACCAGAGCTCCGGGATAACGAAGAATGAACTGTGCTGCGTTAAACCCGTCGGGCATATGTGTCTCATGATATCGGGGGTGTGTGCAAGGGGTGTAATGTGGTAACCCGGAATCGTCCGCCCCCTTCTGCCTTGGTCAACTCTTCTAGAACGTCTTTGCAGGAAGGGCCAACGTCTGCCATGTGGTCGACATGTCCAAGACGAATTTACCCGGGGCTATCAAACGGGCAGTCTGTGGGGTACAGCGTGCAATGGCGATGATGTCGACAGACTTTATGCAGCATGCAGCACCTGGCGGACGTGCGCAACGGCAAGGAGCGCAGACTAGTTGCGTACTCGGCAAATGAGCGGGTTAGTGGAACGGCGAAGCTTTTTCTCAGACCCCTGGCTTGACCGGCCGGACCAGAAAACCAGCAGTGGAATTGTGCTGTGGGTTGTCAATGCATTCTCTAGAAGTACGTAGTCGGTTTTACATATCGAACCTGCGAAGTACCTAGATCGATTAGCAGCAGCAGGGGGGTTCGATAGCAATTGATTTCGCACCACTTCATTCTACGTCAACGTCAGATTCCACAGATTCCCAGCTGCCATTTCCCTTCGACAATGTTCATAATTGATGCAAATCGACAGCTTATCTCAAGTCGTCATCACACCAGCTACGCTACTGTACAGTCACCGCCAATAAGTGAGATTGATCCATCCGCACGGCGGGTACCTCTTTAACTAGCTTCAGATCTCCTGAATTAGCGCGCGCTCGACTCCTCTGGCGCAGCCACTGAACCACAACGGCTGCTGCTTTTTCAGGGGCCGCTCCTTCTCCAACGATTCTCTGCTGTGGCTTTTCTGCAAGCCCGTTTGTCACACCTCGGTTGGCTAACAACTCGCTGTGCATCTCTGATCCTAAGTGTGTACCTAATCAACTGCTTCTTTGTAACTGTCCTTTATCGTTGCGTCTTGTCAGGTGGACGCGCATACAAGAAATCTATTTTTCCCCCCCCAATCTCACATTGAAATTATTCCCTGGGCCGGCATTGCAAGGTCTGGCCAGGCCAATCCGTCGCAAGGGTACAAAGACAGGGGGGAAGTGACGCGCCATTGGTCAGTCGAGGGTCCCGCTGCTTCACGTTTCATACAACGTTCCTGCAACACTTCGACCATTCTTCACGGGAGGGAGCGAGAGACATTGTTGTCGACATTCCTTTGCACCAACCTTCCTGTACCTCTGCCGAGTAACAAGTGGTTATTTCTGTACGTCACACCAAGTAAACAACAAAAACGCTCGCTACAATCCAGCCGACAGCACATTCCAGTGTCGAGAGTCACCGGATTTCTTTTTGGTCGGCCGGGTTCCAGCCAACCAGACGGGTTGCAGGGCCGCTGCCCAACCAGGTCTAACGCATTCACGACTCATGAGACCCAGTCTCTGAATCGAAGGACCCCTTTCGACACTCACAACAGCCCAAGAACAACCAGACCATGAATGGCCGAAATGCACCGCTATCACCTGTGTCTCTAGGCGGCAGCGAGTGGAACTACCAACCTCAAAACGACAACCAAGGGCCTTATCCTAACGCTCGCGGCCAGCTACCCATCTCACCGCCCAATTCCGGCGGATCTGCTGGCAAGATGGACGGCGCATTCCCCCCGAGACCGAGGAGTAATGGCGGTCCCTCACCTCCCGCCTCTGTCGGCCGGTCCAGCGTCGCCTCCAACATCTACGCAAGGAGCGAGAGCGGCAGGAGTCAGCGCGACGAGAACCACGAGGCCATCCTCGGCGAACACTACGTCTCCCTCAAACGCTTCCTGTCCGAGAAGTCGCGCGACGGCAGGCCCAACGCCCCACCCAACAAGGCACGCGACAAGCTGCAGCGTCTCACCGGCGTCCAGTTCCTCGAGCTCAGTACCGATGTCTACGACGAGCTGAAGCGCCGCGAAGCCGTGCAACGGAGACCCTCCAACTCAACAACTCTACCTCCACCGCCTCCCTATCTCATGCCAGAGAACAACTTCCACCCGAAACGAAACCAGGCCCGCCAAAAGCTCTCTTCTCTCGGACCCCCTCGATTCCGCGATCTGGCCACCGACGTCTTCTGCGAATTAGAACGCAGATACCCGCGTTTCCAGGCTGGCGACATCCCGCGCATGGGCAGCCCCATGTCGTCCATGTCTATGAGGGGTCCTCCTAGCCGTTCGCAAACGCCAGTAAGCGGAATGAACGGCTTTCCTCCCCCGCGGCCGGGCAGTCGCATGCGCCGCCCGTCCGAAGCCAGTTCGATACGAAGCGGACGCGGTGGGCCGGGGGTCAACGGCAACTACGGGGTTCCTGCATCACCCGGTCCAGCAAACGGAGAATATGGGCGACCTACCCCGAAGCAGTTCCAGAGTAACACGATTGTACCTAATAAGAGCACTATGTTGGAGGAGGATGACGACCCCATAAGCCCGCTCACCCCGGCTCCCGAAGCGAATGGATATGGTCTAGGGCCCTTATCCGCCAACCAGGAGAGTGAACGGAGTTTTGACGGTTACGGAGATAGAAGTGCTGTTCCTTCTGAGGTGAGCTTCCAAACTGCGAGGTTTTGATGCACAGCAACTAACAATTCACCAGACCGATCAAAGACTTATAGACGAGTACGAGGCGCAGGTCAGGGACCTGCGTGAGAAGCTCGATAACATGGAGGACGCCATGAAGCAGAAGGAGGATGAAATGAATAGGAAGCTCGACGAAGAACGGGACAGGGCGTCGGCCTCGAATCTGCAGAAAAAGGAATGGGAGGATATCCGGGCAGATCTGGAGAACAGGTTAGCTGACGCGCAAAGCCTAAACGACTCGCTACGACAAGAATTGGACCGTCTAAGAGACGATCACGCAGCCGAGGTGCGCGACCTCAGAGAGCAGCTGGAAGACGCGAGGCAGGCGGCCCCGAGCAACAACATGGGTTCGAGGGGTGGCGCTGATATGGAGCTCCAACGAGAAAATGAAGACCTGCGAGCAGCACTACAGGAGCAGCAACAAGTGACGGACGAAGTCCGGCGCGAGGCGCAAGACTTCCTCCGAGAAATGAAGCTGCTGTCGCAACAGGGTTCCACTGCCTGGGAGCGTCAGACCGAGATGGAAAAGACCATAGAACAGCTCGAGGCCGAGGTCCGCGACTGGCGCAACCGCTACGCCCGCACCAAGACGCAGCTGCGTAACATGCGCGCGTCCTCGCTGGGTCTCACCATCGAGCAAGACGCGGCGCAATACGTGAAGGAGCGCGGCTTCACAGAAGAAAACGGGCTCGTCAAGG
This sequence comes from Coniochaeta prunicola, assembly GCA_007388105.1. NCBI lineage: Eukaryota > Fungi > Ascomycota > Sordariomycetes > Coniochaetales > Coniochaetaceae > Coniochaeta > Coniochaeta prunicola. Next base: position 159,388 of record SMOB01000229.1, on the reverse strand, counting down.
ACGTGCACGTCACCAAGTTCCAGATCTCGATCGACGAGCTCCTGCGGACGGCACGCGTCGACAATCCGGAAAAGGTGATCGAATCCATGAAGGCGGTCGTGGTCAGCGTCCGGCGGATCACGAAGGACATTGACGACTCGGGACCAAAGGACGAGAGCGTGGCGCAGCAGCAGGCGCGGCTGAAGACCAAGGTGTCGCAGACAGCAAACAACCTCATCACCGCATCCAAGAATTTCGCCGCCGCCGCGGGCATATCGCCCGTGTCGCTCCTCGACGCAGCGGCGTCGCATCTCGTCGCCGCGGTGGTGGAGATGCTGCGCACGGTCAAGATCCGCGCCACGCCGGCCGGCGAGCTCGAGGACGACGACGACGGGACCATCACCCCCGTCGACTCGACCGGGTTCTTCTCCCCGCGCAGCAACAACCAATCCCAAGCATCCTCCGCAATATCCTCCGCCCCGCTCACGCAGGACTCGCTCCCTCCCCCACCGCCCTTCCAGGGCCTGGGCGGCATCGGCAACCGCGGCAGCGCCGACAGCTCGACGTACAGCCCCATCAGCTCGCCGCGCGAGAGCTACTCGTCCCGACGGCCCATCTCCCGCGGGGCCGCGGCCAACGGCGGCGTCGGCTATCTCGGCCTGAACAAGGGCCTGCCCAGCGGGCCCGCCCCGCTCACAAACGGGAACGGCAACAACAGCTACCGCCTGCAACAGCAGCAACAGCAAGCCAACCGCACGGAAGACGTCAAGATCTACCTCGAGGACCAGACCGCGGTCCTCGTGCAGACGATCCAGAACCTCGTGCAGCTGATCCGCGGCGACGCCAACATCGGCCAGATCACGGACGAGATCGGCGCCATCGCCGACGTGGTCGGGCGGGTCGTGGCCGAGACGGAGACGCTCGGCGGCGAGGCCCCCGGGGTGCAGGACCTGACGCGCCGGCTGGGGGCGAGCAGGGAGCGGTTACTGGAAGCCGGGGACCGGGGCGCGGACCTCGCGGCCGGAGGGAAGGATCCCGGCAGTAGGGAGTGGCGCATGTGGACGCAGACGCTGCCGCCCATCGCGTTTGAGATTGCGAGGGAGACGAAGGAGGTTGTGATGAGGTTGGGGAGCGGGGGGGATGATTTCTCGTGAGGTTCTGTTTGGTGGGAGGGTAGAGGAGGATGATGGGATTAGACTTGGGAAGGATGAGGAATGGAAGATGGGTTTGGCATGAGAGCTGGACATGATGAGTCGTGGCTGGAGAGCTCTCTCCTCTTGGAGAACTGCTCTAGGCACCGCGGTTGGGAAAGTGGATAGTTGCGTTTTTGCATTTCTGGCGAGGATCACGGCTGGACATTTCTCTGTTTCTGCTTCGATACCCGATCATGGCCTTGTTTCCGTCCTTTGGGTCAGCTGTCTCGTCGTTGGCATTATTCATGGGTCCTCGGGTCCGCTTCTTTTTCTTCCTCTTGTCTTGATATCCTTTCCAGGGGCGACTGGGTTGTTCGCTTTTGCATCTTGGCCTAGAGACGGGTTGTCTATACTACTACGAGGATGAGGAACGAGAAGATAGAGTTTATGTCTACTGTCTATGTGAATACAACATCTTGGTATCACGACCTGGATGGATCGACTGTTCTATGACGTTCAACTGACGGTCTATCGTCGGACATGCGACGACACAACAGTGCAATGGAAGTTGGGCATCGACATGATCCAGAGTATAAGTGGTATACCAGCCCTTTGGCGTTCAGCCTCACGGTTTCAAAGCAGTTTCTAGTTCTCCTCAACATACCACAGTTTGGAAACCTCTACTGCTTGTCTCTCTCTCTCTCTCTTCCACGGAGCCAGCCGCCCAGGAGCTCTCTCGGTAAAGTTTTCCTTTCTTTTTCGACTCACCGCAACGACATCCCTCGAGAGCCTGGTGCCAAGACGCCGGTACTTAAATATCTGTTATTTTTAGTGTAAGCCCGATGATAGCCACTGTCCTCTGAAGCCATGGGTGGGTGTCAATATTGAGTTGCAAGCAACCAATCAGCCTCGACTCGAACCCCCTGTGGCGTCTGTAGGGGGAAATTGAAGACCGTTTCTGGCGCACTGTGTCGTGTGCAATACCACCGAAGTTAATGCACTCTTTTCTCCGACTCTTTCCATTGCTTCTCCTTGGCCTTGTTGGTCTTCGTCCAGCTCACAAACGAGATGATGACACACACGACCCGTGATTCGAGAGTCGCTAGTACACAGAAAAAAAGCCCAAAATCTGTATTCCTTGTTTTTGGCTTTTAACTGCCGACCGCCGACCGGTACTTCACCTGGAGGGGGGGTCTTCAGGCCTGCACATCACGACGGCTGAGCAAGGGCTGAACCTACCACAGTAATGTGACTCGACGCCTCCCTGCTCCTTGCTTCCGTCTCGCGCCATGGCTTGTCGACAGTGCATTTCGTGGCGTCAGTCTTTCATGCCTCGATGTGGCCAGACTGAGTTGAGAAGGCAAGAATTATCGAGAGCCTCGTGAGGACCAACCTCTTCAAAGATTGCTCGATACCATTCTGATTATTGCTGGTTTTTATTGATCAAGTTGTGGTATCAATTTGCTCTCTCCTGTACGCATGAAAGATACCTCTATGACTAACTATGCGTGCCCGACCTTACTCGACTGGGTATGCAGCCCGCAGTGAAGAATGCAATCCCACCAAAACAGCACGGAACGGGATCGTCCAACAACTGGAAACTATTCGGACAGGGGCGTTTTCAGCCGCATTCGCTTGTCTTCCCAGCGCGCACAGTGCCGGAGGCCGTGTCCGTCCTCATCACCACCCCCGTGTCATCGCTTGGTTGGCCGTGGTGCAAGTCACCCGTGACCGCAAGTCAAGTGTGCCAATACAGAGCAGGCCAAGACTCTAGATCCAAACGGGAGCTCGCCCTTACTACTACCGTGTACGACCCGGCGAGGTGCATGAGTGGACGCTTCACAACGGTATCCAATCTCAGCCACCGCCTAAGCTTCCTTGGGCCTAGGAAGTCTAGCCCAATGCACGACGCTCGAGCGCGTAAGGCAGACTCCCCTGTGGCCCATGGTCCATGCCAGCACTGTTTGATGAGGATGCGCCTCCGAGTCGCGCAAATGTTGCAAATGGCTTCAGCCGCGCGAGTCCGAACGTCGGGCCATGTCTTGGCGAATATTCAGAGCCTGCTCTCACTCTCATATAAGTCAGGCTCGCTTTCTCGTGCTAGACTCCTCTCCCCGCTGTCCCCCTTGACCTCCTGTTCCGCCTCTGATCTCTGCGTAGTCCGTCAAGCTTCTCTTCATCTCCTATAGTACCCCTTGATCAAATCCCATCTATACAACATCACACTCATTCAAAATGGAGAACACCTCAAAGTACTCGCCCGCCCGTGTGGCCGGGCGTGAGCACATCCCCCTCTACCCCAACAACTTCATCGCACTACGCATCGTCCAGGTTAGTACAGGTTTTCCCCACGCTCGTTCCTCATCACAAGTTCACTCTGTTAACATGTCGGAAACAGCTTGTCCTCGCCGTCATCGTCATCGGCCTGTCGGCCTACGGTGTGTCTGGCTGGGCATTCGACGGCGACATCTTCATCATGGTAGTCGGTCTCATGACGTTGATCGTCACCATCTACTACATAGTGGCCGAGTTCTCCGCACCCGCAATCTACAACTACTGGGCCGTAATGGCTCTAGACATCTTCCTCGTTATCATGTGGATCGCCTCCTTCGCCCTGCTCGCGAGCGAGGTCGCCACCATCTACTCGTACACGTCGAGCACCTACTACGACTACTACACCGGCAGCTACTACTCCTACGGCGGACTCGGCGGCGCCAGCGCTTGGGCTGCCTGTCTCGCAGCTGCCTCTGGCCTTGGCGGCCTGGAGTTGTAAGTCGTCCCCCAGACAAGCCCATTCAACATACACCTAGCAGTATTGGGGATTCCTGTACCTACGTAAAGCTGGAAAATATGCTAACGGATAATGTGTGAAAAGCGCTCTCTTCGTCGGCTCCCTAACCACCCATGGCATCATGGTCCACCGCCACCGCAAGGCCGGCCTGCACTGCACGCCCGGCGCCCTCCCAACCTACCCTGCCGGCGGGAGCGAGTTCAAGCAGCAGCCCACCCAGACGGCAGTGCCGGTCCAACCGTACGCCGTGCCCCAACAACAGCAGGCGTATGCCGTCCCTGCTGCCAACTATAACCAGCAGCCATATCAGCAGGCGTAGACGACTCTCGGGTAAGAGATCGGATATGCGAGGGTTGAGACGCCTGACGAGGGTTGCAGACTGGAATATGCTGTAATGTAGAGAGACACGCGAGAATACTGCTGGGTTACGAAGCGAGCTTATCATTGTTGTAATTGGTTGATCATCTCAGGACAGACTAAAGATACCACACTTTCCTTCAGCCAACAGCCAATGTGCTTATGGTGCTATCCATGATACATCGTGCAATACTTGGCGTGAGCGGATCACCCATGAATCAGTTTGTAGATTCCCTTGCATTGCTATGTTCTTGATTTCACGCTAAATGGCTTTGAGAAGATTAAATGATTCGCTGCACATGTATTTTCTCACTCAACGTCCTCCGCCCTTCCACAACCTCAACGCGACATCGCCTCTTCCTCAAAGGCTCTCCGCCGCACTGAGAATGGCATTCTCAGTGATATCAATCCACTTCTTGAACCTCTCCTCATCCTTCTGGTCAATAGCCTCCATCAATCCGGGAAAGACAGCTATTATACGACCGTTAGCACAACCCCCATCATGAGCCATTTTCCCCAAAAGGAGACGAAGGAAGGAGGGAAGAAAAGAAAACAGAGCAAGGAGGAAAAAGGGCAAGGAAGAAAAAGTGTAAGGAAGAAGAAGTGCAAGGAAGAAAAAATTGAGAAGGAAGAGAGAAAATCAAGAAAGAAAAGAAAACTCACCACCAGCATACCCCGTCCACAGACCAGGCGCAAAAACGATATGCTTGAACCAGCTCCGCCCGTCCAGGCCCTCGGGGTGCAGGAACTTACGCTCCAGCAGCTTATACTTGGTATTGACCCTCCTGATCTGCAGGCCGAGCCTGATGCGCTTCGGCCACCTCCACCAGGGTATCTCGTCCGCGGCCCGGCGCTCCAGCTCCGCCGCGCGCGCGTCCAGCGCCAGCGCCGCCTTGCCGAGCTTCCACACCGCGGCCGCGAGCCGGTCGAAGGCCTCCTCCTCCGAGTCGAAGACCCCCGCCGCCGAGACGGAGGCGTCGCCCGTTCGCGAGCGGAGGGCGAACATCTCCCGCTCCCGCTCCTCCTCCTCTTCGCTGGTGGTGGTGGCGGAGTGCGACGACGACGGCGGGTCGAGGTCGTCTTCGGAGGAGGAGGCGTCCTCCTTGGCGTGCAGCGCGTCCTGGACCTTCTTGACGTACTCGCCCAGCGAGTCGGCGTAGTCCTTGGCGCCGAAGGGCACGACGAGCGAGTCGGCCAGGCGGGCGGTCAGCAGGCCCAGCACCTGCGCCATGGTGCGGTGGTAGACGAAGCCCGGGTCGCCGTAGTAGCTCATCCAGTAGAAGCTGTCGTAGTTGCTGTGGTAGTGGTACACGGCGTCGCGGGCGTCGCCGTTGAACCCCACGTCCAGCGACGGGATGCCCGCGAAGTCCTGGAAGGCCGTGAAGTCGCTCCCGCTGCCCATGGTGCCGATCTTGCCGCTCCACAGGTCCGCCACCGTCTGTCCGGGGACCGTCTGGTTGGCCGACGGCACCTGGGCCGTGACCTCGTAGATGAGCTTGTTGAGCAGCGGGGCGGCGTTGGCGCCGAACGACTTGCCGCGCACGCCGACGTCGATGTTGACGTAGGCCACGTTGGCCTTGGTCAGCCAGGGGAGGTACTCCTCCACCCACTCGGTGCTGCCCAGCAGGCCGTACTCCTCGCCGTCCCACGACGCGAAGACGATGGTGCGCAGCGGCTTCCACCCGGCCTTGACGGCCTGGCCGAAGGAGCGGATGGCCTCGTTCATGACGGCGCTGCCGCTGTTGGGGTCGCCCGCTCCGCCGATGATCCACGCGTCGCGGTGGTTGCCGACGACGACGACCTCGTCCGGGATGGTGCCGTTGATGATGCCGATTACGTTCCAGATCGGGGTCGTGATGTAGTCTTGCTCGTTGTAGAGGTTCACCACCACGTCGTCGGGAGTCGGGCCGACGCTGTAGTCGACGCCCTTGTAACCGAGCCCGGCATTGCGGGTCCAGTACTTGTTAAAGTCCTTGGCCTTCGGACCGTGGCCGTTGAGGGCTTTTAGGATTGGCAGGGCGTCCAGATAGGAGATGGGAATGGAGGGGATGGAAGGAATGACACCCTTGGTCGGCGCGCGAGGAACACCTGGTTTAGAGGGATAGCCGGGCGTGGTCGGATCTCCTGGCAGGATGCTCAAGAACTCGGCCGAACCCCGCTGAACGCTGCTAGCTTGCCGAGCAGGGCCTTCCGGATACTTCTTCAGGCCTTTCTCCTCAGTGATTTCACCGTCGTCGCCAGGGTCTGTGTAAAGGATGGTGCCAATCATTCCCAGCTCCTGCGCGCGCTTTACCTTGAGACCACGGAAGATGCCTCCATAGCGGGCAATGGCGATCTTTCCCTTCAGGCTGACATTGGCCTTGATCAAGTCCTCAAAGTCCTGGTAGGTGCCATAGTTGACGTAGACAATCGGAGCCGTCACGTTTCCGCTGGCAGAGTAGCCGTGGAAAGTCGGGATGCTGTTTTCCAGGCCTGTGGTGGGATCATCCTCGAGTACATCCTCCTTCAATGATGCCTCATAAGCAACCTTCCAGCCAGTTACGCCTTTCTTCTCGGTCTTGTGGAGTAAGGCCAAGCGGTGGTCTACCGGCCGGTTCAGATAGACATCGTATGTGTTAATCTCAGCCTTGATTCCGAACTCCTGCCATTTCTCTTTTGTCCAGACGACCTGGCTGTAGTTCTGGCCCGCCATATGAGCGCCGGCGGTATAGTACCGACTCCACTCCTCGGCTTTCTTTGAGTCGGGAGTGTCAAGCAAGATCTGCTTAAGTTGCTCATACGTGAGCCTCCTCCCACGACAACCTGGCCAAGTCCACTGGTCGGGATCATGACGGTGGGGACGGTGTCTCGCATCAGGGTCGAAAATGAGAGCCACGAAGAAGGCAATCAAGAACCATATGAGCATAGATGACAAGGCGATGGTGCAGAATCGCCTAAGCACATTGTGCGGGTATCGCCTCCGTGGAGGACCCAGCCTCACGGTTGTGAGGAGCGGCGTTTGCTCACTCGACATCTTGTCTTGATTTTCTATGGCTGGATTAGCACAAGACATGCCCTTCCAAACATGAGTTCTCGTCGATGAACTAGGACGCTGCTGGCATGACTGATGTGTGGCTGAACAGGTCGGAAAGATAAGTAGCCATGACTTACATAATGAGAGCATTAGAAGGAGCTCCGACAAACGCCTTGGACACCTGGCAGAAACAATTTGACACCTCAGCCGAATGAGTACGATATCTCACAAGCGCTTTTCCGAGCTGTTAGCTATTATCAAATTGTTGTCTCAATCCCCTAGAGGTACTGTTTTTAGAGCTCAGGACCTTCTGGAGACGTCACGAGAGATCGCAAGCTCCGAGGTGGAAGTCGCCATTGTGACTGCCTGTTTCGGCTTAACGCGGAACCCCACTGACGTCGTGGAGGGAGCCCCTCATTGGTCAGTCATTAATCATGGATGAAAACACTTTTGATACCCATGAAAAGATTGCTTCTTCTTCATTCAAAGACTGTAGCAATCAGACTCATCTCAAAGCAAAGGTAGGAGCGAGGAAAGGCGTCAGCCTTCTGCGTGGGTCCGTCTTCTCTCATGTAATCAATTCCTACACAGTAATACGCAAATGCACTACAGAGGGCACGGTGAGGAGAGGTGAGCGGGGTGCCAGCCCGGCACGCCTGAACCGATTTACTGCCCCACTCCGGGGCCGGTTGCGGAGTTCTTGCCGCGGGAAGACCCTACGATGACACCCTCTCTGGTGCTCAACACACTGCAATTGCTGCAGGTGACAGAGTGAAGCCAGCAGCATTTGATACGAACCTGCAGTGCCAAGTGCAACACAGGTGTGGAACTTAAGGCCCTTGTCGTCCGCATCGAGGTGTAGTCGCCCACCAGCCACCCACCTCGGACACCCGGTCCGCTGCATCACTGCTTCTGCGGGCAAAGCACAGCGCTCACGCACCGCGCTTTATCCGGGGGTTCGACTTGGCAAGGGTCTGGTCAACCTCGCATTAGTTCCCTCGAAGTCCACCAGTCAGAGAGCGATCCGCGCCGGCGCCGGGCGTCTGCAAAGCCTCATTCCCGTCCTAATGACGAACACTACTACCGTTATGTCAGCCTCTGTGCGCATGACTATTAGTGCTTTTCTGTTGGTCAACTCTGCTCTGCCTGCAAAGCCTTCCAACTTGATCTCGATCAGTCTCTGCAATTCTGGTTTGCCTCATTCTCTCCTCTTCTTCGACATCTTGTCCACGAAGCAAGACTTCACATCTTGGATCTACTGAATTCTCACTGGATCCGGATGTTCCCAGTCTTCTCTGCTATCCGTCCATATTTCCCGCTACTTTTCTGCTCCAATACGCTGTTTCTTAGATCTTAGTTAGAAAAGTGGACTCCGAGATTTGTTCCAGTCATACCGTCCTGTCCGTTCGTGCCTCCTCGTCTGGATGACCTCTTCATAGACGGCGATATAGACGGCCTGAATCATGGTGAGGTCAAAGGGATACACACCGAAGCTGCCGGTGAAGCAGCTAGCAATTCTAGGTAAGCTTTGTAGTGTTTCTGGTCCAATTCCCTCTTCTCTTTTTTCCTGTGTAAATGGTGAAATATCTGCTCGGTGACTGTATTCGCCAGAGCTAGTGCTCGTTACAGTGCTACGGGAAATGTCGTGGGACAATATAGCCTTTGGGACAGTGCAGAGGTACCTCTCTCTCACGCTAGATACACAGAGCTTCTCGATTTCACTTAGAGTTGCGTCGGTTGGACCAGCTGCGGTGGGAGGCTTGGGCATATAACCTGTACAGGTACCAACCCCGTATTCCATGGTGGTAGCTAACAGACCTGGCAGCTGTCGCTCGTTTTGCTGAGCCCCTGGCTCTCACATCCGTCTTCCCCTACCTCCCTGAGATGATCGCAAGTTTCGGCGTCGAGAAGAACGAAATTGCGAGATGGGCTGGAATCACCGGTGCCATCTTCTCCATATCACAGAGTGCCACAGCTGTACCATGGGGCAGGGCATCAGACAGATTCGGACGGAAGCCAATCATCCTGATCGGTCTGATGAGTACCATGACCTGCTTTATGGTATGGGGTGTATCGACCAGTTTATGGATGGCTTTGACTGTGCGAGCCATATCTGGAGCAACCAACGGTAACGGTTAGTATCTCCCTTTCCCTCTACCTGCACGCCGGGGCTACGGTGCTAACGCCACGATAGTCGGTATCATAAGAACCATGGTAGCTGAGATGGTGCCTGAGAAAGAGCTACAACCAAGAGCATTCTCCCTCATGCCTGTCGTGTGGAGTATAGGGTCTGTCTTTGGTCCAGCTTTTGGTGGATTTTTTGCTCGACCAGCCGAGCAATATCCTGACCTGTTCAACAATTGGTTCTGGAAGAAATACCCTTTCGCCCTTCCGAACATCGTGGCTTGCGGGGTGTTCTTCGTCTCTTGCTTGACGGGTTTCTTATTTTTGAAGGTAAGGCTCACTGCTGCCGCTATCGAGGATATTACTGATTGCCTGGTATAGGAAACTCTCGAAAGCAAACGTAACCACAAAGACTGGGGTCTAAAACTAGGAGAGAAGCTCACTGACTCCTTACGGCCATCGTCAAAGAAGCACCACCGCCATCGCAGGCAATCCTTCGTCGACGACGAAGCCCAAGCGCCCCTGCTATCGGAGCGCGACATGTCCAGCTCGGAACGCCTAGCAGCACAGATCGAGCCCCCTACCAACGCCGAGATCTTCACCAGGCAAACTTGCATCAACCTGCTGTCCTACACGTTGCTCGCCCTCCACTCGGTCGCCTACGACCAGATCCTTCCCGTCTTCCTCAACTATCCCCGACAGACACCCGACGAGCACAATACCCTGCTGCCCTTCAAGTTCTCCGGCGGTTTCGGTCTCAGCTCGGACCGCATCGGGTCTATTTTCACCGTGTACGGTATTATCTGCGGCGTCATCCAATTCTTCATCTTCCCGCCGCTATGTACAAAGTTCGGGGTGTTGAGGTGTTACCGACTGGCGGCGCTGACGTTCCCCATCGTCTATCTGATCACACCTTACACGGCGCTCATCCAGGACGACAAGCTTCGCTACGCCCTGTTCATGGTCATCATGCTCGTCAAGGGGTTCGTGGTGATCATTGGCTTCCCCTGCACCACCATCTTGCTTACCAACTCGGCGTCGTCACTACGTATCCTGGGCACGCTTAACGGGTACGCGACCAGCTTCAGCGGATTGGGTCGCGCCATCGGACCAGCGGTCACGGGATCAGTCTTCAGTCTAGGTGTGCGGAAGGGGTACATGATCTTCCCGTGGTGGACGCTAGCTGCCTTCGCGACCCTCGGTGCGATACCGTCGTGGTATATCGTCGAAGGGGATGGGCCGTCGGGTAGAGCGTCTGACAGTGACGATGAAGATGACGATGATGAAAACGACTATGAAGACGAGGACAACCTTCTTCCTGCTGCTGACGGCATGGAGACTCTTACTCTTGAAGCAGAAAGTGCGAACGATGCGAAGTATACGGACCGAGAAAGTACTCAAGGGCAGAGTAGCGGTGCAGATGATGGCTACCATGTCACAAGACGTTTAGAACGCCTGGCCATACCAGAGCCCGACGACTCCGAACTGTCAGACTGCCCACCTCTATGTCCGGAGCTCAAGGGAAGTCCGAAAGTCAAGGCGCCGCCGCAGGTGAAGCTCCGGCGCATGTCTGTTGCTGGGAAGGATATTGAACACGATCGAGGGCGCGGCAACGGGAAAGCCAGCCACTCCGAAGAAAGCACTGATTGAGTTGCTCTCTGTTTGTTGGCACAACCATGGGACATTTTGTTTGGTATCTCGGAGTACTGGCGTTGGACTGGAGAGATTTGATATCCCGTGAGATTGTTTTTGGGACTGATCTACCCATACTTGGGGTTATGCATTGGCTGGATAGATCTAGCATGGAGGAGCATATATACAATCCCCATAAAAGGACGCATCTTGGTATAACAGCAACTTCATGTACTTGTCTCATGTACTTGTCTCCGCTACGGACGTGATAAAAAGGTGTGAAGTGCTATCACGCATACGACTAAAGACTATCTTCAAGATAACGATAATGTACACGTATACTAACGAATCTACATGAGAGCCCATTTCCTCCTCAATAACTATATCTCGTCCTACGATGTGGATGCGAGCACTAATCCCCTGCCCTGCCCCCGTCTACGCCTATAGTAAATTGCTAGCCAGACATCAGCGAGCTCTATCGTCACAGAAGTTCAGAAACTTAACCCAAACTCACGTCTCTACGATAGCCGTCTCTTCTTCGACCCGATGGTCTCAATGTGCGGCCGCTCGCCTCCGTGTCACGGAGACCTGCGGACTAGCTGCCGATTTCTACTCTCGATGACAATGAATCATGCGGTCAAGGTTGATAGGTCACATTGAACGGAAATGAGCCGAAGCTCAAATGTATTCTCGAAGGTAGGCCCCAAGGCAATCAAGACACATACTACAATCCCTAATGAGTGAAGAAGGAACAAAAAGAGTGGTCGGATTACAAGACTCCTATTCAACCCCTTAAATAAACATGCAACAGGCATCGAGCCATCCCGGCGGTTCCATTCCACCCCTACAAAAGCAGAAGGACAGGAATAGCATATTCCCCTATTTCTCGCCGCCTGTTTTATGTACCGATCAAAAATTCATATGCAGTCAAACGAATTCACCACCAAGTCTCCGACACACCATAAACACCACTGTCCGTCAAACCCGTCCCAAGGTTTCGTTCCCAAGCATGCCGGTCCAGCCCAGTGTCATATGAAACCTCATTCCTGTCATCTCGCATGTGCCCTCCCCTTCGTCCACTTCCCCAATCGTCCTCTCGCGATCCCTACTCCTCAGCGGTCTCCGGACTCACTGCGTCCGGTAAAACTTCTTGTACAACAAATGCAGCAGCAGGTTGACGTTCAGCCTCAGGTTCCCCTCAAACAGGTTCATGAACTGGTGCGCCTCGAACTGCGCCTGCAGCAGGTCCTCGATCGGCACCAGCGCGCTGGCCCCGGGGATCTGGATGTGGCCCCTCGAGCCCTCGAGCATGAACACGCCCACCTCGTCGCACGAGATGGTCAGGTTGATCTGCCCCCACTCGCGTTCGGACACGCCCTGCCACGAGACCAGCACGCCCTTCTCCGATAGCGCGCGCGCGCTGTACTTGTACGACCCGAACTTGGGCACGCGGCCGGACCGCTCGAGCTCGCGCTGGTGGTTGTATTGTTTTGTGAAGGGGAGGAGGAAGCGTTTTTTGCTGTGATTGCGATGGTTAGCTTTATGGTGAACTTTAATTGTCTGACCTGCCTGGCGCACTCACCCTTTCTTGTTCTGCAGCGTTTTCATGGCCTGCTCGATGTAGTCGTCGTAGCTCTTACGCTGCTGCTCCAGGTACTTCGCCTTCTCGTGCAGATTGCTGAGCGTCATGCGGACGCCCTCCAGCTCCCTCTGCCGCTGTATCCTCCTCCTGCTCTTGGTCCGGATGTCGAGCGCGATAGCGTTCAGTATATCCTGGTAGAAGTTGTGCTTCGAAATGCGGCCCATCTGCTCGAGGCGCATCACGTTCTCAAGCGCGGTCCGCTTCAGCTCGTAGTAGCTCATCCTCGTGACGTCAATCATATTGGCGTCGGAGTACGCGCCGCGAGTGTTGGAGCCGGCCGCGAAGTCCTCCTGCAGCATTTTCCTCCATTTGTGCTCGTCCTCGGGGCCGATGGGCTTCACGAGGATCTCGAGCAGGTTCGTGCCCGTCTGGACGCGGATGATGTACAGAATGCAGCGCTTCGTCTCCATGAAGAGAGCTTTTATGTCTGCTTCCGGGTCTTCCATGTCGTGCAATTTCGGTGTCAGGAACATCTGGATGTCGGAGGATCCGGCTGCCGTCATCTCACTCTCGTTGTTCTTCGCACTACCAAGATCCTGAATGATTTCGCGCAGCATGTCGTCGCGATTCGGGCAGATGAAGGGCAGCTCTGTGGCAACAAGGTTGTGAATGGCAAAGATATCGGTCATCTTGATGTAAAGTGTTGGCTTGTTCTTGGCGTAGAGGTCGTTGAACTCGTCAATGTCGAAGGTGGCCTCGGCATCCGGCACCGATATAAGCTGGTTGGCAATATGAGCTAACCTCTCGATCGAGTCCGCAACGAATGCGTTGAGTGGCTGCAGGTAAATATTCTCTCCGCCAAAAGGACGACCGGAGGCGATCTGGCCAAGGACTTTGGCCACTTCGCTCAGGTTGCGTTTCTGTAAGGGACTCAACTGCTTGTCCACGACACCGACATTCTCTGGCGCCGTCACGGCGGGCTGAAGGTAGAAACGCCACAGCCAGTTGGTCATGACTTGTAGGAGGCTTGATTGAGGTTCGCGCTTAAACGTCTGGCACAGAGCTTCGAAAATCTGCCGGCAGACGAAGCGTAATCCGTAAGGCATACGAGGCAAGAGATCTTCCAGAGCAACGAAGAACTGGTCGCAGATCTCTCGAAGATCCCGTAGGTGGTCGATGAATAACTCCCGAGTCTCCGGGTCCTTGATTGCCATCTCCCGTGGGATGTCAAGGGGACGGTGGCTTGGCCGACCTGTCCGCAGTTCCTCGTTGTTGATAGCCGACTTGTATATCTGCATTGGGTCGCTCTCAAGGTCAAGTGCTGGGTCTTCGATGATATTGTCACGAATAAGAGGGCCAAGCAGGTCCCTCAGGTATTTCCTGTCGCGCGGAGACCTGCTATAATTGCTCAGCAGTCTGGACCAGAAAAAGTTGCCCCTGGTGTAGTCTTGCACCGTCCTGCACGCCTCAATCTCCTCCCTTATCGATCTGCCAATGAGCTTCAAGAGATAATATTCCTCTCTTCGCTTCTGTGCATAGCCAAAGAGACCCATCATCAAATGCTCGATCCGCTTGCACTCCTTCTCAGGCGTCCCTTCCTCCTTCACACGTTTGAACAGGCGTGCGAGGTATTGTGGTTGGGTTTGGAGTGTGAAGAAGAGCTGTTGATATGATTCTAGCTTCTTCCGAGAGGCCTTATTTAGCGCCTTGAGGTCGAACTGGTTTGCGCTGGCCATCGAACTATTGGCTAGGATATTGCTGGTATGTCTGCCAAAATTGTTCTGATGTCTGACAACCTCATCTAATGAAATCTTGTTTTTGACGAGGAGGGCAATCTTGATGTCGAGTTGGTCGATGTACTGCTCCAGCATCTCATTCTGCCTGACTTGTTGTACCACCGTCTTCCGCATCCGCTCGAATTCCACCTCCTCGTTGAAGTCGAAGTCGCTGTCATTCAGAAGATGGACAAAATTCTTGACGGCTCCTACTGGTGGGTTCTTGCCGGTTGTGAGGTTCTTGTAAGCCTCCCCTTGGAGTTTGGCGCGGACGAAGCTCTGGATCTTGACGACCTTTTGCATGTTCTCGTTGAAAAAACGCTTCTTCTCTTCGTATTTGGCGCGGACGATGAACGCCTTAGCAGCGGCTTGAAACTCGGTGATGGACTCCTCCTGTTCATCGAGCTCTTCTAATATCGTGGCGACTTCGGCTCGGAGAAGCATTGCCCGGGCGAAGGACTGGAGGGCAATTATCTCGACTTCATTAGCCTCCAGCCGATCGAGAATTTCAGCATGTTGCTTTCTGAAGAGGCATCCCCGTATACGCGATTGTAAGCTGATGATTTTGTTCTCCTGTAGAGCCAACGCGTCGCAATCATCGGCAACACGTTTCCGAAGAAGCATGCCTCGGATCGAAGACTGAAGGAGCAAGACGTCCGGCTCGTTCTCCCCTAGTTGTTCGAGAGTTTCTGACACGTTGCGCCTAACCGCTGCTCCTCTGATCGCGGCTTGTAGGAGGCCGAACTGGGCGGTGTGCTGTCGAAGCTCCGCCTTAAGGGCCTTAACCTTGGATCTAGCAAGACCTCCTCGACAAACAGCCTGGAGAGTTTGCCATTTTGGTGCGAGATTTTCGAGTGATTCTAGTTGGTATGCAACCTGATTTCTAGTTAGCATGGCCCGCACAGCGGCCTGAAGCTCAGTAATAGCCTGAGCCTCGCCGGCCAGTTCGATCCGTTCCCCTTCTAGACGCTTTCTCAGCAGCACTCCTCGAATTGCACTCTGAAGTCCCGGCACTGCTCCGGCGGCAGACTTCGTCTCGTGCTTCTGGTCAAGCATGCGCTCCCGGACGAGGAAGCCTCTAATGGCCGCCTGAATATTCCTTGCCGGGCCACTCGCACTAAGTAATTGAGATCGCACGTCTCGTACCTCGTTACGGACTTTCTTTGCCCGTATTATGCTCTGGAGCTCAAGAATGTCGCCCTGCATTGCCTCCAAGAACATCTCCTTCTGGTTAAGTCGTTGCCTAGCGAGAAAACCGCGGGCGGCACTCTGCAAGTTGACTGCGAAGCGTCGCCTCTCTAGGCGATACTGGACAATCTGTCGGGTGAAGTCTCCTCGGATCACCGCTTGAAGTTCGACCAACATCGGCTCCGCGTCCCATAGCTGTTGCATCTCGTTGCCCAACCTCATCCTGACCAGGGCACCGCGGATCTGCCCCTGCAAGTCGACGATGCTAGGTTCATTCTCAGCTAATTCCCTGTCGATTCTCTCTTCCTCTGTCTCCACAGGTTCTGGCTCAGGTGTTGGTTCCACGCCGAAGTCCGCCCCCATAGTACCGAAGCTGGGCACATTAACTCCAAGTTTGTCGAGACCTTTCTGGACAGCCTCTAGTTCATGGTGTTCGAACTCCAGCTGTCCGACTAGATTGCCAATGCGGAAGTCGACGATCCCTTTTCGGAAGAGAAGCCAGCTCAGGGCATGAATACAGTAAATGACCTTTGGTATGTTTTTCTTTTCGTACAAATCGATCAACTCGAAGCGGAACAGATCCGGCAGTTCGACTTCATCCAGGTAGCGAAAGAAGATGGCAATGTTGTCGGAGTGCCGGTACTGTAGTTTCGGATGGTGAAATATTCTGTACCGGTGGTCAGGGTTGAGAGCCTCCACGACTTCAGCCAAAGTGACCCCGTCCCGTAAGGCCTCCTCAAGCTCAACAATGGGTGGGATCGGTCGGTGGATGATGTCCTCGATCCATTCCTTTGCTTCTCCTATATGGCAAAGATACTCGTACGCCTGCAGGAACTGTCTTTGCTTATCCATCCAGTTGCGTCCCTCCCAGCCGTAGCCTCCGCTTCGCTGACCATTTTTGGTGAGTGCAGAGCTGTCAGCACGCTGCAGCCTGCGTCGGCCACGGAGTCCAGTCACTTCCTGCCCGGTTGATGCGAGGGCAAGTTCGTCTGCTGAACCGGACTGAGCAAGTCTCGACAAGGTCCGTAGTTGACTTGTAGATGAGCGACCGAGTTTCTCGAGATCAGGACGACCGAGTGGGTTTGTGGGGTGAGCATGGTGAGGCGCGGCCGGAGAATGAGCATGGACAACGGCTAGGCTACCGCGACTGATCGAGTCGGTCCGCGTTAGGAGCATCGAGTTTGGCCGAACGGCGGTCGACCTTGGCGGCGTGAGCGGGCCCTTCTGCTCCTCATGGCGGTCTTTCAAGGTCAGCTTGCTAATATCTAGACTCTGTCCCCGTTCGTGCCTGAGCGAAGGTCTAGGAGGGCCTGCGCCAGGTGCTTGAGGCAACGGCCGGAGGGATTGCCGGGCCACATTGAAGAGGTTATCAGTCATTGGCTTGACAGGGCAGCTATCTGCGGTTCGGAGGGATGGCGGAACGCGGGAGACTTCGCTCTGGCCGCGCTTGTGTCCGTAGTTTGAATAAATGCTGGAAGGTGACGAGGCGCCCGTACCGGGTCGACTAAACTCGTGCGTACCGGAAGAATTGGAATAGCCTGAGGATGCTGATGATGATGCATTTGAAGGCTGCCGGTTGACGGAATAGTCGAAAGTCTCGGCGTGACGGAGAGGATGTGGCCGAAATGTTGACATGGTTGGTAGATGTTGAGGTTTTAGCGATCACAAAGGTGGATGAACGCAATCGGGTAAAGTGTCGCTCGCGGTCCGGGTCGATGGTGACAACATTAGAGCTCCGTCGCGGGGTGAAATCGGGCGGTCAATTCGGGTGGTGACGATGATGGAAGTAGTTCCTTTGGTTGAGAAGCGCGACAGCGCATAAGCAAATGGAACACCAACGCGCACAGTCAATGGGCATACAAAACAGTCAAGATGCGCAGCATATTGGGGGAGAAGAAGAGCTGGAATGCAAGTTTGACAGCTTTGGTGATGTCTTCAAGCCATGGACTGGACACTAAACGTCACACGGCACTTCCAGGTTGTCTTTCGCATTTTGATAGAACCCTGTCTGTTGAATTCCCAAAAACTGACCAATGTTGTTCGCATCCGGTTGCTATGGCAGCAGCAAGCCATAGCGGATTTCTAGGTACTTACGCGGTACGTACCCACTCAACCCCACTCAACCGTGAAAGGCTGGAACTTTCTGAGCACAACCGTGCCTGCCAGATCCCACTAGTTCGACACCTGCAAACGCATCCTTTACAGGTCAAAAGAGCGCCTTAATCCTGGCCCTACCTCTATTGACCTGATCTCGAGTCGACTTGTACTGCAGACTGGCGAACTGCACACTTTGAGATTAATGGAGAGCTACATTGTCGATGGCTGTGAAGATCACCATGAAATGCGGTGCAGAATATGAAGGCGCTTGCGTGTGCAAGCCGCGCAAACACAGCGGTTGCACAATGCATTCACGAAGGCAGCTCTTGATTGGTATATACTTGTGGCCTCATCGCTGCAAGATTTTCCTCCACCATCAGAGAAAAGAACCGGAGTTGCAACTGGTCGCTGTGTCGGGTCGGTTGGGACCTAAACGGCCAAGACAGTCAGGAGGCTGGTGTGATACCATGCCTCAGTTGTAGCGACAAGCCTGGACAAAGCCCAGAGTTGTGTTAATGCCACGTGTTCACAGTTATCAGTGCTGATGAAATGTCTGATCGCAGGATCTACACGCGGACCTACTCGGCAACTAGTCCGAAGGCAAGTCGTCTCCGGCAAGGGACTGCTGTGTTCCAAAACGCCCTCCGCTATCACAAGTGCAGCTTCTCGAACCATCGCAACAAACGGAGGCAGAGTGGATGGCTGGTACTGGTCTCGGTCAGCACTCGCATGGTCGACACCGTCCACCGCGCATTCGCGATGATGTGCTGTGGGCCAGATGGCTATGACGTACACGTAACCGAAGCTCGGTGCACCCAGAAACATTGTTATCGATCTGATCGGAGTCCCGGATGTCGAAGGCGCGGCGCCGGCACGGATTCATGATGCCCAACGCTTGGCGGGGATCAGTGGTCTGGAGGATGCGGAGATATTCCGTTACGAGAGGCCTTTCAAAGGGGAGACACCTGAGAGCTATGTGCTGCATCAAGTCTCTTTACGGACGTTGCTGGATAGGGGGCTTGCGGATGATACCCTGCAAAGCCCCGAACGGCCGCGGACCTTAATGCAGCACGGGTTTGGGAGTTACGATCTGCCGAGTGACCAAGCACTGCTTCCTTCGTCGAAGAAGGCGCCAAGACAGTGTCTTGGCGACGAGCTTGTGTTTGTGCTCTGTGGTGGTTTCCCATCTCGGATGCTTGGCCAAAATGTCTGGGGCTAGAGCCCCTGTCGGCTGGATAGCGATCCGGCTCTTCGCTGACTGCCGGCCACAAGCCAGGATCGAGGCGGCCATGCGAAGGTTGGATGCCGCCGACGGCGCGACGGTGCGGCACGGGACAGAGCGTCCGCATCAAGGTGCACGTCTGGAGCCCTCGCTGCCAGGCATGGACGGGCGTTCGTGCGTGGTTGGCAAGAGCTGTGTTTGATTATGCCGCCTTCGATGTCCATACGCTACAATTACATGTATTGGCTGGCGATTGCAGGGCAGCTCCGGTGCCTTGGGGGCCCGTAGGCAGGGAATAGCGCCGTATACTGGCGGCCTGCACAGACTACTGTTCAATACCCGGCCGACATGATCCTTCAGTGACAGCTACAAACGCGTAGATAGTCTTGACTTGGTCTAGCTGCCATTCCGTTGATCTGCTCATCTGGCCGAGCCCCCACAAGAGTCCCCTCCGGTACGCTAAATCGAACTAACGGCCGTTGTAACGGTGACGTTTCAGGGCGGGGCGCGGTAACATTACTGCGGCTTGGCACGGACTGGATGCTCTGCTATAACAGTCTTCCTTCTGCCCGTCCACTCTCATTCTTCCTTGCAAGGACAATCTGCTGATCTGCCTCAAACCTCACCCTCTTCTCGCAACAGTCCGAAGCATGGCGGTGGCATTCGGTTCCCGGCTCAGCAACAGAATCAAATACGCAGCCACGATGGCTGCTGCCATTTGCACGTGCGGCATCATCCCCGGTGGCATGCCGCTGGAAACGAAGAGCTGGCACAGCGAAGTGACACGCAACGGCTTCTGGAAGGGCTTCTTCCAGGCCGAGGCGGATGGGTCTCGTCAATGAAGCCGTCCGGTGTCGAGTAAGTCGTCTCCGTGGTCATCAGCATCTGGTCTCTCCGGCTCCGGGCACGTGACCCGGCCAGGACTCTGGTCAGCGGCGCGAGGCTCCTACAAAGAGTCACGGCCATTCTGGGGAAGTGATCGATCAAGAGGTGGTACCCAAAGCCGGATGCCCCTCATGTATGCGATGCCTCGTCGCACCGAGTAGTCGGGGTGGCCTGAGGCACCAGGCTGCCCGCATGCCAAGGAGAGCGCTGCACCGCCACCACCAATACAGGAGGCTACCGAGGGGTTCGCTGCCGTCCGAGCCGTGTGTCGATAATTCAGGCACATCGTGCTCGGCCCGCCGTGGACCAGCGTGGTGCCCTCTTGGAGTTTTCCCGCGCATTACTCGGCGTCGTCGACACGATGCTTGCGACCAACACCGCCCGCTACCAATACAACGGCGAAACCCTCGGCAGGAAACGGACACGCCTTCTCCAGATCAAGGTCGCGCCGTCGTCGACGGGCGCCAGCCGTGCGCAGGACGGCGCGGCCAAGCCCTCGGCACCCGCCGCGCATTGCCACGTCGCCCTCACGCTGAGCACCTTCGCAGTCGTCGACTTGCCACATGTCGCGTACTACGCCCTGTCCTACACCTGGCAGCGCCCCGACGGCCCTCACCCCGCGCTCCCCGACTACACAGACCAAGAAATGCGCCGTATCACTTTAAACGGGGCTGCGCACTTGGTCTACCCGAACCTGTTCGACGCGCTCGTTCAGCTGGGCACGTCTGACCTCGACGGCAGCTATTTCTGGATCGACGCCCTCTGCATCGACCAGGCGAACCTGCAGGAGCGCCAGTCGCAGGTCGGCATCATGAGCACCATTTATAGGAACGCGCGCGAGGTCATCGTCTGGCTGGGAGCAGCTACGGACATCGGACACAGCAAGAGGATTCTCGACCTGATCGAGGCCATCGCAAAGCGTGTATCGGAGCTCCCCGCGGGCGAGTACCTCGACCCGGTCCAGATGCTCGAAAGTCTCGGGATCCACGGCCGCACCTCGATATGGGCCGACTACCTGCGCTTCTACGAACGGAGTTGGTTCCAGCGGGGATGGGTCATCCAGGAGGTCATCCTCGCGAGGAAGGCGGTGGTATACTGGGGCCCGCTTACCGTCGATTTCACCACGGTGCTGCGAGGCTCCAAGATCTTCTTGCCGGACCGCCTGCGGAAAAAGGACGTCGTCGAACAGATGCCCGAGTACAGCGAGCTGGAGGACCTGGCGTCCCGGCCGCTCGGGAGGAACGCTCACCGGATGGAGCTGATCATGGACGCCTGCCAGGACGAGGGCCGGGAGCCCTGCCTCATAGTCGAGCTCGCGACCGGCAGCAAGAGGCTGAGGTCGGCGGCCCACTTCCTGCTGCACTTCATGCGCATGTCGAGGGACTTTCGGTGGAGCGACCTGAGAGACAAGGTCTACTCCCTCCTCGGCCTCTTGCACCACACGACCCGCAGCAAGAGGCTGAAGAGGCTGAAGCTGCGGCCGGACTACGGGCCGACCTCGACGCCGGCCACCGTCCTCACGCTGGCGGCCCAGGCGATCATGGAGAGCAGCAACTGCGCCGGCCTCATCATGCAGGTGAGCGACCCGTCGTTCCGCTCGATCGACGGACTGCCGTCGTGGGTGCCGGACTTTATCAAGTCGCCCAACTACGCCATGCACGCGCTCAACCCGTTCGACGCGTCCACGTTCAACAAAGACCTGCGGCATCGGACGAGGCGGCAGCGGCGATGGCGACGGCTTCGGGGAAGGCGGCCGCGGCGGAGAAGGCAACGACCGAAACGGAAGCGCACGTTCAGCCTGCAGGGCAGTTCGCTGGTTGTGAATGCGCTCTACGTCGGAAAGATACACGGACGCGATGGCGCCGTAGATCTGACGCTCGAGAAGAGCGGCGGATGGCGCAAGCTCATGGATATGTTCCAGCTTGCCATCCGCGCAACCACGCCGTCCGGCGAGGACCGCATCGAGGTTTTGTGGCGGACTCTGGCCTGGAATTTTCATTCGAATCACTTCTGGGTGGACCAATACCCGGCCGACGACGACATGGGCAGGTCTTTCTTGCTCTGGGTCGTAGAGACCCTGCGAACACACGGCGAGATCACCCCGGCCGACCGCTCAGAGATGGCCGAGATGCTCGGTAAGCTCCGGGAGATGGAGAGGATGAAGCCGACTCGGGTGGCGTCGACCACGGCCACTCTCGGAGACGTGCTCGAACTGATTTTGAGAGAACACGGCGCCTCGCCGCCCGCGGACCTGGCCGCGGCCATCCCCGCCGGCAAACGACACTGCGCACGCGATCCGCGGCACTTCCCGGACCATGTGGAGAGCGTGACCTGGGCGCAGCAGCTCTTCCTCCTGGACTCTGGACACCTCGGGATGGGGCCCAAGTCCGGCGCTGCGGGCGACGAGGTCTGGATCGTGTACGGCAGCCCATTTCCCATGGTGCTGCGGCCGGGCGGCGACGGAGGGTACGGCGTGATGGGCAGGGCGTACGTCCACGCACTTATGAGTGGGGAGGCGGTCACGGAGGGTTCGAAATGGAGCGAGATACGTCTAGACTGACTACTTGGCCCCTGCCCCGAGCATTACGGATGATACAGTTCTATCGAGCTCAAGCTGTCTTGTTTAGATATAACTATGTATCAAATGGGACGCACTTTTGGAGATTGCTGATGTCGACAGAAGTATAGCATATATGTCCCGCACGCACAGTAGAGAGCCGCCATAGTCATGAGCACCGGCCAGCGGAACTGCTCCGGCCGAGAAAAGTAGATGGTCGAGACGTAAGAGAGCATCTCGAACATGTTCTGGCACGAGGCCTCGACGGTCGAGAAGATGCCCCGGCTCGAGGCCTCGACTTCCTAGAGACAATGACGGGTTAGTTGCGACACGAGACGAATGGACCCCGCAGACGCACATCTTGGACGATATTATGCACTGCCAGCGCGTATCCCCACAGCCCGACACGGCTCAGTATCGCGCTTCCGACGAGCCCACTCACGGCCACGCTGTTTCTGGCGCCCGAATGCGGCAGGTCGAGCAGAAAGCATGCGGTGCCGACGCTCAAGCTTGCGGTCTGCCACGACAGACTCCACGCCGCGGTCTTGACGGTCCCGACCCTCGCCGCCAGCCGCGGAGAGAGCCAGGTCGCG
The DNA here is from genome assembly GCA_007388105.1 of Coniochaeta prunicola. NCBI lineage: Eukaryota > Fungi > Ascomycota > Sordariomycetes > Coniochaetales > Coniochaetaceae > Coniochaeta > Coniochaeta prunicola. The sequence continues at coordinate 136,460 of SMOB01000229.1, read as the reverse complement.
CTCAGCTCCGAGAGCGTGAAGACCGTCCTGGCGACGCCGATCTGGAACGGGTCGTAGCCGACGGCCAGCAGGAAGGCGATCATGCGTCCGGAAAAGGAGAGCACGGTGAGGTGGACGAGGGCATAGGAGAACGACGGGAGGAAGGCCGGGTTGGAGAAGTACACCGAAACGGCCGAGAGTGGAAAGATGTGCCCGAGGGCGGAGGAGAGCCGCGTCTTGGTCGTCCGCAGGGCTGAGGGTCGAGGAGCGCCATCCTGCAGATTCCGCCCGAGGTCGTCGGGGCCATCCGTTGCGGGAGTCGCGTCTGCCGAGCGGCGGCGAAGGCCGGGAACGAGTTCGTATACCTAGTCTGTCAAACATGGGGACTTGCAGATACACTCTCGGACGAGACGTCACATACCCTGACGATAAAAGCGTATTCCGTCACAACCGAGCAGAGCGTCATGGCCAAGGTGGTCCAGATTGCCACGCGGGTGGAGATCTCTTCAAGCACTGATATGATAAAAGGACCGAGCAGCTTGCACGCTAGGTCGATGCGGCGGATTCGCGCGTTTAGCACTGATATCGAGCGTTAGCGCAGCCTCGGCGGTGGACGCCATACTCACCTCTCCTCGCAGCTTCATTCCCCTCAGTCATCACCACAACCTGAAGCCCGATCTCAGCACTGGCTCCGGTAGGATACCTGGAAGTAACTCACCCAGTCCTTCGTAACCGCCACCGAGTTCATCACGCTGCACAGCTTCTCGACTCCGGCCAGGACAGTGATCACTGCAAACAGGCCCTTCCCGAGCCACGTCTCCGTCTCGCTCTGCTTCGTGAGCACCCAGAGAATCACACAGCTCACCGCAATGGCAAGCCTCTCGCCGAGGATGGAGACCTTCACAACGACCAGGCGGTCGGCCACGTCGATCCACCGACCGACGGCGGGCGAGAACAGGATGGCGACCACGGCCCGGGACAGCGCATAGACGGACACGGGGGTCAGAGTCTTGGGGTAGACGGATGCCAGGAAGAGGACGGAGCCGAACTCGAAGAGGCGAGAGTTCCACGCCGAGAGGAAGTGGGAGACGTAGAGCCGGCGGGCCAGGGCCGGGTCGACAGGCTTGCAGTCCGCGTCCGGCGGCGAGACGAGTCCCTGGGCCTCGACGCCGCCGCTAGCCTCGTAGTCCGGGCCTGGCTCGTCCTCGGCATGCGCAAGGGCGTGCGTGACGTCCAGGAGAAGAGGTTGTCGCTCGTGGGGTGCGCCCTCGACGGAGGGCAGCGTGGTCCTTGGCGAAGCCATCCTAGGGACGATGAGCAAAGGCAGGAGAAACAAAGAATACGGAACATTACAAGGCACAAGAAAGAGTGCCCAGGCAGTGTCTGCCGACTTACCTCAACCCACATCTCTCATCGTGCGCCAACCGCCTCGGCCTGCAAATGGCCTGCGCCACACTTTAGCTCTGGACATCCTCCTCTTCGAGACTATGCCAACGGCAGGCTAGGGTTAGGGTTAAAACAAACGACAGTCAAGTCTAAGAAACCCCTAACCCTCATTGCCCCGCAACTGCCCCGCAGCTGCCCCGCCATCTTTCACTCACCGCCCTGACAGCTGCCTGCCTGACCGCCCTGCTGCGCCCGGACTCGGCCAACGTTGTGCCCCGCTTAATGCCATTGTCAAACTTTTTTGGCATTTAATAGGAAATCTTTTTCGAGCTTGCTTCTGAAGTCTCTTCCACTTCGGTGGAGAAGAGCGAGACAAGTCGTCAAACGGTCCCTTTGCACATCGTTGACCTTCTTCTACCCGACCTCTTCTTCGTTCTATCCATTGCTATAATCCCGTTGGATTTGGATATCTTTGTTGATACTCCAAAATGCCCGGCCAAAACGGAACCCGCGCTGGCCTTAATGGCTCCGGCAACGTCCTTGACTTCAAGACGGCCGAGGAAGTCCTCAAGGAGTACGACAACCGTGACGGGCTCAGCATTCAAGAGCTGATGGACTCAAAAGTCCACGGTGGTCTCACTTACAATGATTTCCTTGTCTTGCCAGGCTATATTGGCTTCCCTGCCTCCGAAGTCAGCCTGGACTCGCCTGTGACGAAGAGGATCACGCTCAAGACGCCCTTCGTGTCCTCGCCCATGGACACCGTCACTGAGCACGAGATGGCCATCCACATCGCTCTGCAGGGCGGTCTAGGTGTCATCCACCACAACTGTTCCCCCGACGCTCAAGCCGATATGGTCCGAAAGGTCAAACGGTACGAGAACGGCTTCATCCTCGACCCCGTAGTCATCAACCGTGACACCACTGTCGGTGAGGCCAAAGCCCTCAAGGAGAAGTGGGGATTCGGAGGTTTCCCCGTAACAGGTCAGTCTTACTTACCTTTGCTTCTTCCATATGGCCTTGATCACCCTTGCGACGCCGAAAACAGAGTTTCGATGATTACACCACTATTAAATAACTTTCGTTCCACCGTATTGACCTATGTGTCGTGGGGAAACAAAATACACTGAAAATTATGACACGACTCCTAATCACGATTTAATGAATGCTGCAATTGTCAAAAAGACGTTGACTAACAAGCTTCACTGTAGAATCTGGAAAGCTCGGTTCCAAGCTACTTGGTATCGTCACAAACCGTGACATCCAGTTCGAGGACGACTTCGAGCAACCCGTGTCCAACGTCATGAACACAGACCTTGTTACCGCCCAGGCTGGCGTAACGCTCCAGGAGGCCAACAAGATCCTTGCTAAGTCCAAGAAGGGCAAGCTGCCGATCGTCGACAAGGAGGGCAATCTGATCTCCATGATCTCCCGTTCCGATCTGACTAAGAACGTACACTACCCGCTTGCTTCCAAGCTCCCGGATTCGAAGCAGCTTATCTGTGCGGCTGCCATCGGAACCAGACCCGAGGATAAGCTCCGTCTGCGAAAGCTCGTAGACGCCGGCCTCGACATTGTTGTCTTGGACAGCAGCCAGGGTAACAGCATGTACCAGATTGAGATGATCAAGTGGATTAAGCAGGAATACCCCGAGCTGGATGTGATTGGCGGAAACGTCGTCACTCGCGAGCAGGCCGCCTCCCTCATCGCTGCCGGCGTTGATGGACTCCGCATCGGCATGGGCAGCGGAAGCGCTTGTATCACGCAGGAGGTCATGGCCGTTGGCAGACCACAGGCTACTGGTGTTTACAGCGTGAGCTCGTTCGCTGCTCGTTTCGGCGTGCCTTGCATTGCCGATGGTGGTATCCAAAATGTGGGCCATATAGTTAAGGGTCTCGCCCTTGGTGCCAGTACCGTCATGATGGGAGGTCTGCTCGCCGGTACGACCGAGTCTCCCGGTACGTCCTTCGTTTCCCGAGAGGGCAAGCTCGTCAAGGCGTACCGTGGTATGGGCAGCATCGACGCTATGCAGGACAAGAAGGCTGGCGGCGGCGGCAAGGACAGCCAGAAGAGCAACGCCGGAACTGCTCGTTACTTCTCGGAGGGCGACAGCGTGCTGGTTGCTCAGGGTGTTTCCGGTGCTGTGGCGCATAGAGGATCTGTGCAGAAGTTTCTGCCGTATCTTGCAGCTGGTCTCAAGCACTCGATGCAGGACGCCGGCGTAAAGAGCCTTAAGGAGCTGCACGAGAGCGTCACTAGTGGTGCTGTTCGGTTCGAGATCCGGACTGCCAGCGCCCAGCTCGAAGGTGGTGTCAACATGGAGTCTTACGAGAAGAAGCTCTATGCTTAATCTTTGCTTTGCGTATACCTGCTGTGCTTTGAGGTCCGGAGTTCTAGGAGGCGGCTTGCAGGAATTGGATTTGATAGTTAACGTGGAATGAAAAGCTCATGGAGCACTTGTGACATTGCGCTTGCTTATTCTTCTTAAGGATGACATGATCGAGGGAAGACCTAGTGCTGTAGACGTAGACCAGGATGCTATCTTGACTGTTATAGACATGCTTGCTACCACGCTGCCTTTTGTATTGTATTTTGTACATGGCACATTCGTTCTTCATAACTCATTGCAGTAGCCTGCCTCTCTTGCGCGCTGGTGTTCCTCCAGCTGGCAGCGTCTGCTTTTACCTCCCCTCAAGAGCAGCTGCTGCTCTCTCTAAAAATGCATTGAAGTCCCTTATCTGCTTCAGTGTTCCGCCCTGGGCACTCTTACTGCAAGCCTGGTCAGCGACTTTGCTGATTAGGAACTCCAAGTTGGCCAGATTCGCCTTGCTTTCGTCCGGCGCGGAAAGCGGCTCCGCAGCCAGCCCCTTTTCAACCGCAAGGTCGATTTCATGCATAGACGAGGAGAGGTTGATGTTTGCCTAGCAACGGTCAGTAAGTTGCAATACTCCTTCGATTCGAACGACTTTGGGGGACAAGGTGGAAAAGAAAACATACCATCGCAACCTCCCTCTCACGCTCATGCCTCACCCTAACCGCATCCTTCCTCAACTCAACCACCTCCCTCTCCCTCCGAATCCGCAAAATCTCCTCCCTCAGCGCAATCTTATCCTTCTGCGCGGCCCTCACCCTCTTGCGCAGCGCATGCAGCTCATCGAGCGCGATGGTGTGCCCGAGCAGCCTCGTGCGCAGCTCCTCCCGAAACGCCTCCAGCGCGCGCATCATGGTCTTGACTTCGCGTCTCGCCGCCGCGTCCTCGGCGGCGCGGCCCTGCTGCTGCAGGTTGGCCAGGAACGAGCCGACCATCTCGTCGCACATCTGGGCCAGGACGTCGACGACGTTCACGCCCGCCCGGCTGGCGAAGGGGGTCGTGTCGGCGCCCAGCACGTCGGCCTCGCCGTCCGACTCCTCGCGGCGGACTTTCTTGGTGAAGCGCTGGACTGTGATGGGGAACGTGCCGCCTTCTGCCTCGCCTCCTTCCAGCTCGTCTTGTTCTCCCGTGGAGGCTGCTACTTTGCTCTTCCTCCTGCCGGTTAGCTTCTTAGTCTGACGCTGTTGCTTCTCTTTCCGTGTCTGGGGCGCTTGTTGCTTCGCCGGACTCGACGGTGCCTTTCTCCGCCGGCGTTTAGCGGCTGGTTCTTCCTCTCCTTCCTGCTCCTCAGCCTCGTCCGACTCTTCTGGAGCAGGGATACTCCTCCGCGGGCGTTTTCGACCGAGACGTCGCGCTGCTTCGGTTTCGTCTATTGCCTCTGCTTCTTCGGGTTCCTCTGCCTGTTCCGGCGACTGAGTTGACCAAGCACCTGCGACTGTAGCTTTGGTTTTCTCCGATATTCTTCGTGGCCGTTTGGCGGGCGCTTTCTCTGACTGCTTGACTGACTGCTTCTTTCTCAAGCCGCCCTTTTGTGGCGATTTGTTCTGTGCCTTTCTCCGAGTTGATGGCGTTGGGATCGTCTCGCCCGATTTCTCCGGCGAGAGCTCATCATCCTCACCTGACACAGTGCTCACGTTTGATATCCTGACACTCCGCCTAGCAGACCTAGCAGGTGCAGGCGACGGCTCGTCAAGCTCATCAGCACCAGTCTCGATCAGAGGCTTGGCATTCCGTCTAGTGCTGCGCGCCGATGCCGGTGAAGGGGTACCGACTTTGCCAGCCAGAACTTGAGGCACAGGCTTAACGCTCCTCTTGGCAGTCTTAGCTGGCGCTGTAGATGAACCATCAACTTTGTCAGCATCAGCACTGGCCCTGACCGGAAGTCTAACACCCCGCCTTGTAGTCCGAGCAACCGCAGGCGACAGCTCATCCACTCCTTCATCGGCTCGGCCTCCGGCAAGCCTGACACTCCGTTTTCCAGCTGCATCGGACGAAGGAGCAGGTGCAATGGCAGGGGATAGTTCGTCGACCTCGCCCGACCCGAAGCCCGTAGCGCTGGCGCCTGACCGTCTAGCAGTTCTCCTCGGTACACTTTTCTCGTCCTTCTGTTCTGCCGCCCTCTTTTCCACATCTGGCACACTAAGCTTTCCCTTCCGCTCAGCCGTCTTCCTCTCCTTCCGTCGCTGAGCCACCTTTCGGACCAAGGGTGAACTGCCCACGCCCAGCCCAGGAGACACATCAACCTCCGCCGTAATCTCGTCCTCATCATCCTGCTCCCTCCTTTGCAATGTCCTTGTCTGCTGCTGCTGCTGCTGTTGCTGCTGCTGCTGCATGACCCTCTGCAACACCGCGCTCGAGCTAGAGGCAACCTCACTAACCCTCACCACGCGCCTCCTCTGCCCGCTCCCCGGCGCATCAACGGGACTCTCCTGCACAATATCAACCACCTCCTCCCTCGCAGTCACATCGATCCTCGGCGGCACAGGGCGCGGCGTCGGACCCGGCAGCGACTCCAGCTCATCTTCGTCCGCCTCCTCCCCCGGCGTGCGCGCGGCCACAGACCGTCGCAACGCGTCGGCAGCCGGGCCGGAACGCGTCGACCGCGCACTGTTTCTCGATCGCGTATCCTCCGTCGAGCGGTCGGGTAAGTCGTACGGGTTCGGCCTCGCCGCAGCCGAGGCGCTGCCCCTCCCCGCACGCGTGGTCGATAGCGGTGCGGGCGGCGGCGGCGCCAGCGGCGCGACGGGCGTGCGCGCGGTGGTGGATGCTTGGGCCGGGTCGTCCGCGGCGATGCGCCGGCGCTTGGCGGACGTGTTAGGATTCGCGGAGCGCGGAGCTGGTGCCGGAGTGGGGGCGGGCGAGGAGCGACGTCGGGGCGAGGCTAGAACCGAGGGCTCGGGTTCCGGAAGGACGAAGCCGAAGGATATGTCCTCTACTTGGTGGCGACTGGAGGGAGACAAGATCAGCGACGGGAGCTAATGGGGCGGGGAGGGGGAAGGTGTTGACTTACCCGGCTCCGCGTAGGCGCGAGGCCATGCGCTCTTCACGGCCTTGATAGCATAGCTGTTAGACCAGTTCAAAGGTTCGAAATCAGCGATGAGGGACTCACTGGTCGCCATAGCGACGCAATCGGAATGTGCGTTGAAATAGGGTGGTGATGTTATGTCATACTTGGACAAGGTAAAGTAGGTACTTCAGGGCAGGTATTTCCCTTGCCTAAGTGAGGTCGACGTCGTCTTCTAGAAAACGCGCTGCACTGGAAGACGCGACGTGGAGTCCGTTTGGGAAAGTATTAGCGTCCCCTCACTAAACCGCCCGCCCCGGGGGTTCCACCGGGGCTGCCTGTAATCCCTGTCGCCGTTTCAAACCCACAAGCCGGAAACGTATCGTTTGTAACTGAGGTTGACCGGCCACTTCATGTTACGATTACCCGACTATTCCATGACAATGGGACTTTATATTGATATTTAAGAGAGCAGATTTGGGTATCTATCCACAGCAGCATAAGCAATTCCTCTCTGCCACAAATTCAGACATAATAAGGCCAGACAAGCCTGTACAAGCCTGAGTTCTGCAGTTACACACCCATTGTCACCGCTATCTCACCACAATCTTGGAGACACCCCTGTAAGCCAGCGTACGAAGTCTAGGCAGGGACACCTATATCTCTTCCAAATCAAGTGGCTTGTACTAGTAGCTGGTAAAGCCGGCGCCCTATTCTTCTATCCCATAGCTTTCTGAGTCGCAAGCTCCTTTGGAACCCATCGCATTTTGCCCTCATCAAAAATGTGACTATAGAACGCATCATCAGCAAAGAATGAATCCTCGACATAGCCTAACAGAGATACTTACTCGTGGTAGTCAGTATTCTTCAGAGCTCCTTCACCATACTCGGAGACAAGGAACTCCTTGTACCGGTAAGGAATCTTGGCTGGAACGCCTTCAAACGTCGTTTTGTGCAGTGGAAAGACATATGTGTCCTAAGTCCACAGTCAGCCCGCGTACAAAGGGGTCTAGCTAGCTGCACTCAGACCATGCTTACCCGGAATTCGTGGCCACCCTTGCAGCTCATCATGCCCTCTCCTTGTGGATGGGTCAAGTTATACCGCGCAGCGGTAATGTCAATAAAGAGCCCAGTCTCTGTATCGATCCATCTGGCATCAATCTGGTTATGTATGTCCGTCTGTTCACGGTTCTTGTAGTGTGGGTTGATCTCCAATAGGTACGTCCGTCCCTGTTTATAACCTCGCGTCTTGAACCAGAAAGTGGTCATGTTGTAATATGCTGCGAGGTAGTAGATGGTACTTTCAGTGACCATAACGTCAACATCTGAGTCCCAAGGTAGGATCTGAGATACATTAGCCATTAGCCCTGAAGGCGCTTGGAAAAGCTGGTAACTACGAGTGACCTGACCTTCTCTCCCCACCACCAGCCTAGAAGAGAGCCGTGTACGAGCCAAGTGTCGAGGCCAAGTTGGGCAAAAGTGCTAAGGTAAGTCCGCATGAGATTCCTCAGAGCCTTTCTCTGGTCTTGGTAATCGAGTGCGTGGTCGGCAAATCTGCGATCCATGTCAGCAATCACCCAATTCTCAGTCAGCTCGTAGTAATGTATTCAGCGACTAACCTGCCATCGTAGTGCGGATGAAAGCTTTAGCATGTGTCAGTTAAGCGCACACAGACGGCATCTATCAGTCTTACGTTGATTCGTCTATGTCAAACTGTCAGCATGTATTCGATCCTTCAGCGCCAAGGGCTTATAACCTACGAAAATATTTGTCCGTTGATCCGCCGCTTCTCTTGCTCATTGATACTTGTTGGTGGCGCCGTTCCTGCGAATAACTCTTTTCCCCCGCCACAATAGTCACAAGTGCCGCAAGCAAGACCAGGTTACAGAGATGCATTGTGAATAGACCTTGAGGAGGCCGCAAAGAGGTCTGGTGGCGACGCGGGTGATTCTGCGTAAGTAACCAAGCGATATTCCAGGGGAGGAATAGGGGACGACCCGACAGGAGACTTCGAGGCCTTATTACACGGAAGAGTCTTTAGCTCAGCCGTCCTGTCGGCCTCAGGAGTTGTAAACGGTCATCGGCGGAAAGGGAAGTTTCTGTGATATCCAGTGGCATAGTCTTGAGTGTCATTGACAGTGGTTGATGAAATCATGCAGGCAGAGAAACGCAGGGACGTGCTTGAAGATTCAAGACGACGGGCGTGAAAGGATCATCAACGCGCGTCTAGGATGGGGATCCCGCATAGGTGGATTGGGGAAAGTCCTGAAGCTGTTCCACTCGATTGACTAAGGTACATTGGAAGATAGCATATACAAGCAATTCCACATGAACGATCCCATGTGGTCGGTCGAGACATACCTAGAAGATTGCTGCCGCGTCATCGGAACTTCTCCGAGCTTCATTCCCAGTGGTGGGGTGAGTTCCATGGCCCGGGTTATACGCCCACACAGAAGCCGAAACGCGCTAGGACGGCAGGAGACCCCACGTTTATCTGCCGTCCCCTGAGGTGCTCCAAGGTACGTACCGTGTAGGTAGGTTAGGTAAGGTAGCTAAGAGACTTGTAACATAACTGTGGTAGCCTGATAGGGGCCCGCTGCTGGTATCTTGGTGAGGCTGAAGTGATGTTGAATCCAACAGTTCAGAGGCCCCAGGAAACACAAGTCATGAAGCAGACCCATAGCTCAATATGCTTGTAGTCACCTCTGTGGCAGTACTGTTACATAGGTAAGGTACCTACCAACCTTGGGGGTGAAAGATAAAATGCCCGCCCACGCAGGTAATATACCGCTTGGAGCCTCCAAGTGCCTGCATGAGGAACTCAGTTTCCTTTACTCCCGCCCATATACTACAGATTATAATTTCCGTTTACACGGTTTGCGTGTTATAGTACAACCTAACTTCTTCAGGTTTGTTCGTCTTGTATTCCATGTGTCGGACGGTGATTCTGCGTGATCTTCCTAGATAAGGTAGGTACCTAGATAACGGCGATGCCAGCTGTTTGCCGGCTGTAGAGGACTCCGAGCTAGCGGCTGAGCCCGCCTGGGGAAGCAAGCTGTAACGTAATCGGCCTCCGCTCCCTCGTCTCCGGCCATCGCGACAACACACCCCGACACGCAAGCTTCCAATGCTGGCCCCTCACGTCCTTTGACTGCCTGGCATTCTTAACCCGAACTATCGCGTTTGGAGACGATTTCTTGTTTGACTATCCTAGCCCGAAGCTGTTGGACTGCCTCTCTGACTGGCTTCGCGACGGCAGTGATGCGATAAGACCGACAACCGGAACTACCTCCACGTCCTCGAGCTACAATCGCGAGTTTCGCCTGCGCAACTTAAGACAAGATGCTACCACACCAGTGGAACGTGAGTTATCAGTTAGAGGTAGTCCACGTCAGGCCGAAGCTCACAGAATGCTAGATCTTCCGCATCCTCGCCGACCTCTCCCACCTGGCGGCGAAATGCATCCTTATCTTCTCCATCCACCGCAATAGGAGCGCCGAAGGTCTGTCCACTCCTATATGCCATCTACACAAGGCTGCCTACTGACAGTTGCAACAGGCGTATCCCTCATAACCCAGATCCTCTACGCCGCCGTTTTCTGCACTCGGTACCTCGACCTGTTCCACGAGACAATACCATGGAACTACTTCTTCAAAGTGTTCTATATCCTCTCGACCTTCTATACCATCTTCATCATGCGCTGGGCTTATCCGCGAACTCGCGAGCGCGAAATAGCCTGGAAACTCGGAGCCGCAGTCGTAGCCGGCTCACTGCTCATCTCGCCCTTCATGATGCTCATCTTCGAGAGAAAGCAGTACTGGAGCTTCCGCATCGTGAGTCGCCCACTATCAAGTACAAATGTCCCTAGTCAGACCACTATCTAACTACCTCCCCCGCCCCAGTGGCTTCTCACCTTCTCCATAGTCCTCGAATCAGTCTGCGTCCTCCCCCAGCTGCTCCTCCTCCGCCAGACCACCGTGCCGACGGTGATAACCTCCTTCTACATTCTCTTCCTCGGCTCTTATCGCGGCCTGTACATCCTCAACTGGATCTGGCGCGAGCTCGACATCAACGACCGTCCGCCGAACCCCATCTCCATCATCTTCGGCATCATCCAGACGGCGCTGTACCTGGACTTCGCCTGGGTCTACTGGACGCGCCAGCGCGTCAAGCTGCGCGACGGCGCGGTCGTGGATGCGGACGATCTGCGGAGGGGCTGGCTGCTCAACAAGATCTTCGGCAAGCACATCGATACCACGCCCGAAGATGACGAGGAGGGCCGCCCGGCGCTCGGAGCCAGGGGAGGCAGTAGGGGTGGTGCTGGCGCGAGATCGAAGTGGGGAGCTAGAGGGATCTCCGTCAGTGCAGATGACGGTGTGTTGGAGGAGGCGCACGGACTAGTCGGGGACAGTGACGACGAGGAGCACGGCGTCACCGGGTCCGGCTCGGTCGACCCGGATGCCAAGATGAGAGACCCGGATGAGCTGGCTAAGGCGTTGGACGAGGACGACGAGGATGCTACATTGCCTAGTTCTAGTGGACGTACCGAGACTCGGGCGACGCCGAGTGGTGTCAGGAGTGGCGATGAGTGGAATGATGACTGAGCGTGTGAAGCTGAGAGTGGTGGTGGCTACGGATACTTGTACAAACTATACGATTCCTTGTTGATGATGCTCATGAGCGAGCTAGTGGCATTTGAGTGAGGTCGCTGGCAACTCTGAACTTCTCGTGGTTCAAAATATTCAGCGTCCGGGCAGCTCACCTGGCCGAGGAATTAAGTGCCTGGTGTTAAACAAGCGTATATAGTCAACTTTGTCTCTTCGAACTTCCGCCCTCTATGTCTATGAGAATCCAGAAATTCCGGCCGCTCTCCTGTTGTTTTCTAACCGCCAAGACATCGGGATCTTCTCCTTTTGGGCAGTCCTCTTGGGAGGGAGTACCTTACTATACCACTGAAGGTAAAGGGGGGACGCCATAAGGACGTGAGTGACTAAGCGAAACAAGCGGCGTGCCATTCAATATTGAATTCAAATCGCACTTTCCAGGTCAACTTAGCAGCCATTTCGCAGGAGACACTATCTCCTCTATTCTCATCTCTTCTCTTCCCCACGGCAAGGGAAGAAATCGGCCGTTGGTCTGATTCTTCTTTGTCCAAGTGCCGACCTCCTCTGGGCAGAAATTCAGCGCCTGGCATGATATAACAATGGTCAATGGATTAAGAAAGAAGACCATCTCCAATTCCGAGACACATCTGACCAATGTGGCATTTATTGGGTGGTCTCAGCCGCACCTGGGTTGAGATATGCAGGTGTCTCACAAAAAGCTACACCAGATCTTCAACCCTTCCATACTCCCCCCCAGAATGGTTCAAGTGCCCCTGTTTTCGCGTTCTATCTTCGTTCCAGTCTTTAATGACGCGGGGTATATCTCTCCTTTCTCCACGCGTTACAAGTCTGCGCTCCCAGAAGCCTAAAGGTTGCAAACTGGACGCGCCTTGATAATGATTGGACTGCAAGGGGTAGCTATCGCGAGACATGGCTTAACTCGACCACGTTGAGCATGAGCTGTGGCAATATAGATTGCTCAGATGCCCAGCAAAGTGTCTTCCAAGGCATCGAGACGCGTGATAAGGACCAACCTCCTTACAGCACCTATTCGTCTAGCGTGCTCGCGCCACGCAAACATAATCTCGAACGTGGACATATTCACTCTCTTTCTCTTTCTTCTCTCTCTCTCTCTCACACACACGCACTTCTCTCTTTCTCCTTCTGCCTCGCAGTTCTTGTCGCTCTGTACTGTACGACGAGAGCTCCTCAGACCATGGCAACCCGATTTCAGTATATCTTGCTCGCTGTAGCAACGACTCTGCTGTTGTTGGGGCTGGTTCACCAACATGACCAAGTTATCGACAGCATCAAGAGCTTGAAGGCTTGGCAAAGCCATCAGAACAAAGATTCGACGTCCCCAACCAGTCCAGAAGCGTAAGAATACCATCCTCTTGCCTGCTACATACGGCCTCTGCTAATACGGCTTGATATAGTTCACGGCCAAGCTTCAAAGAGATCGCTCTCAAATATGGAACTGACAAGGTCACCGACCATCACTACTGGTACATGTACGAGAAGTATCTCGAGCCCCTCCGCGAGAAGAAGGTCAAGATGCTTGAGATCGGGCTTGGGTGCGACATGGTAAGATTGGCCCTTACAATGGCGCCACCGGTGTACTGATGGCCTCCCCCTAGCGATACGGTCCAGGGAAATCGTACTATACCTGGCTGGAGTACTTCCCAAACGTCGACCTCTACTACATCGAGTACAACGCCGAATGTGCAGAGAAATGGAAGCACAAGACTTCCGGGGCTACCATCTTCACGGGAGACCAGGGCGACCGCGAGTTCCTACGCAAGTTCATTGACGAATCCGGTGGCGACTTCGACATCATCATCGATGACGGCGGCCACACTTACGCGCAGCAGCGCAACTCGATGGAAGAGCTCTGGTCCATCGTTAAGCCCGGCTCGCTCTACTTTATCGAGGACCTGCACACCTCCTATTTGGCCGGGTGGGGCGGTGATACTCAGGGAGGCAAGGACCCCAGCGTCGCTACCATGATGAAGTTCATCTACGAGCTTATCGACGACAAGATGGTGGATGGCAACAGGCATGCCATTTCGAAGGAAATACGGAACATTGACTGTATGAGGGAGGTCTGTTGCTTCGAGAAGATGATGGAGGGTGCGCCCAGTAGGTGATATGTACCACATAAGCCAGCTCTCCTCATTTGCATTCCCCTTCCCGTGTCTAACAGGAATCTTCCGCAATGTATACCACCTTTCTAGCCGACAATGGCGTCCTTCCGAGGTCCTCGTGCTCTAACTTCTAACCACAATCATCTCGCGGGCCTGGTAAACGGTTAACAAGGGAGACCTCAGATGCAATCTGCCATCTCTTCCCTAAAGCCTTCTCAGTGACGAAACTTTGGCTCATGGGTTTGGTTCGGAGCCCGAGGATTTCAATCGCTCGCTAGAACGGCACAATTGTCGCCAACGCCCTGGTGGCTTAGACCTATTGTCACCAGCTGAAACTTACCATCCGCAAATAAGAAGCCAGCAACTCGCTCTGGTTGTCAACCGTCATGTGACCGTTACACTTCTACTTCAGATTTGGAGTCGGATAGGTCCTTCGCAAATTGACGGCTTATCCTCGTTCATATACCACCGAGCTCATGTATCGCCCAACTGTCGCGTATAATCATGTCCTGGAGCTACTACAACCCTTTCTACGATACAGTCCCTTCGGAGCTGCCTATATGGATTGATAAGTTGTACTGCATCGCTTGCCGCGATAACAAGAGTCGAACCTATGCCGACCTTGACGAGACAGCCGAACAGTGCACCAAGTGTAACCTGATGCGGGAGGCGATACTTCGCACCCAATACAAACAGAGACAGCTGAAAGCGGACTACAGACGATATATCCACAACTTCGGCAGTGTCGAGCTGCCTGACAAGCAGGGGCAAACACCGATAAATGTCATCCGTTTCTTCTTCGAGCCAGGTAGAAGCTGACGCTCTCTGTATCTCTCTCCGTGTGTGCTTGGCAGGCAGCGTCTCTGATATAGCGCACATCTCAGGCGTAGATCAAAAGCACAACCATCTTTCCTTGCCCGTTGGAAAGATGTTACCGGGCTCCGCATCTCTCACCGAAGGCATTACCAATGTCCATGACTGGATCGAAGAATGCACTTCTTATCACGATGGCGTTTGTTCAGACATACGTCCAAAACCGCTCCCAACCCGGGTTCTCGATCTTGGTGTCGGTGCGGAACTTAAGGATGACATCAAACTGTACTGTCCCGGAGACAATCCAAGGCCTGTAGGACGATATGTTAGCCTGTCTCACTGCTGGGGCCAACTTAAGAGTAAAGACTGGCAACTCACGAAAAGAACTCTTGCTGAGAGAACTGAAACGATAGCATTTGAGAGTCTGCCCCTTACATTTCAGGATGCGATAGTCTATGTTCGCGCACTCAAACTGCAGTATGTCTTTGCTGGCTCTACCGCGGTCCACGGATCTCCGTACACCCATCTTCGAGCATTCGCATTCGCATTTCCTACCAATGGAAGAAATCCTGAGAACTGCTGACACTCTCCCTCGCAGATACCTTTGGATCGACTCTCTCTGCATTATTCAACTCAACGAAGATGATCCGGACGACAACTCGGATTGGGAGCTCGAGTCTGGCAAGATGGCCGACGTATATCGGAACTCGTACTTGACAATTGCAGCCGTCAGCGGCTACAATGACAATCTGGGCTTTCTACATCCCGCCCCGTCCAGATACCAACCTCAACGCATCGCCACCAGATCTGCCGACGGCGAGGGCGACATCATCGCCCAAACGGTACCACCCCACTGCGACGAGTGGACCGCCCGGGGAACTCCCGCCGGCCCGTCCCCCGCCGTCTTTCCGCTGACAAGTCGGGCATGGGCGTTTCAAGAACGCCTGCTGGCGCCCCGCGTGCTCAACATCCAGTACTTCGAGCTCACGTACGAATGCGGCGTGGCGATCCGCTGCCAGTGCGGCGATCCGAGGCCTGGCGCCAAGACGAGGTGCGCGCCCGTCTTAGCGGCCAATACCGACGGCGACGGCAGGTTGTGGCGCGACATTGTCGAGATCTACTCCGGACTGGACCTGACCTTCGAAACCGACAGGTTGCCGGCTCTGTCCGGTATCGCCACCGCCGTCAAGGAAGCCCACGGCCGGTCGAACACCGACTACTTGGCCGGGCTGTGGAGGGACACCTTGGTGAAAGACCTCTGCTGGCAATCTGAGACCACCATGCCTGACTTTGGTAAGCCGTACCTGTGGTCGCACTGGAGAGGGCCTTCGTGGTCTTGGACGTCACTGCGGGAAGGACCCGTCCGCTACCATCGCAATAATATACCCACGCACTGTGAAGTAGAGATCCTGCATGCCGAGACCACGCCTGCGGGGCTAGATAATATGGGTGCCATCAAGGCCGGCCATATTCGACTGCGTGGACGCATCGGTGCCGCGGACTATGCACGTGGATCGGGAGGCCGGGCGAAGGAGTTGATGGTGGACGGCAAGAGGTGTCCATTCGGCTCTTTAGACAGCTACAGGCGGCGCAATGGAAAGCGCCTGGCAATCCTCTGCTTGGGGACCGCCGCAAGACGCCCGGAGGCGGATCCCCTACCCTCGAAGGATGAAGCAGACGCTGTTCCCGACATTACTTACCCGTGCTTGGTGCTCGAAAAAGTCAAAGTTGGGGGATTATCCAACTGGCTTTTGGATAAACTGCTGGATTTTGCTTTGTACGAGAATGAAAAGGATCGAGAGGGCGAGAGAAGTAAGCAAAGGTTCGATAAAGACCAGCACATATACCGCCGGGTTGGGGTTTGGGACGGTGTGTTCGAAAACAAGCATGAGAAGCTTGACCGGATGAAATTGCCAGTGGAAGAGATCATACTTATCTGAGGCCAACACAATAGCAAGTACGACACTGTAGAATGGAATATGATGCCGTAATTACTGATGTTAAACTTTGTCTGACAGGTCGGATATAGAAGAGACACGCTGCCTGGTCCGTTAAATAACCCATTGCATTACTAGGTAGGTATGTGGATGCGAATCAGTGATTAGTGGTTACGTAGCGAAATGGACTAAGGTAGTACCGAGGACTACACTAAAAGAACTTCACTATGACAACAAGGCTGACTACGTGGTCATCTTACGTACAGATATGTCAGGGGCAAGACGAGCTGGCTTCTAAAAGCTCTAGCTGGGTAACACCATTTCTGCAATGCGACTGCACGCACATTTCCGGTACCGACAAAATTATTGCATGATCGCGCGGATGTCAGACCGTTCACCTTATCTTTCGCAGAAGGGTTCTGCTCTGCCGCATCGTCAAGGATCCAAGCATCTCACTCTTCACTACATTACCCGGCTTGGAAGGATTCAACCGCTATCCAATCCCAGTACCTGACCAGGCACATTAACCAAGTTTCATGCTAAGCATTACAAGGAGTTCCCTGGCCTCCAACTAGATCTCTGCTACTAGAGTCACAAAGACGTTCCATGGATGTCCTGCGCTGCGCCCAGCTTGGCACCGCCGCTACTCTTCTCATGTCATCACAGGACTCTCCGGTCTATCTCCCTCACCTCTGACTTCTGCCAGATAATCATAGTCGTCTGGCCATATCTTGCGTCTCGAGCGCAATCGCCGAAACACAGAAGACCCGGCGGTCCAAGAGCCGGGGTCACTGTGGCTGTGTCACAATGCTGCACAAGTACTTCAACCCTTGATGCAGTGCCGAGCCGAGTTCTCGACGATATGCATGGTCCGAGCCGCTCGAGACAGGAGGCAACAAATCAAGATGGGATCCATACCTTCGGCGGTACGGCTATCCAGATCGAGCCTTCTTTAAACAATGTATTACCCACCCCCGCGGGCATTGGTATAACCTAGCTACGTTTCCCCTGGTGCATTCCGTTTCGTCAACTACATTGCTACCCTGTCTGCGAAACTCTATCTGAACCTGCCTGTCAAATAATTCTATCCCACTTCTACCCAAGAAAGCATTTGTGTCGTATCGAAAGCCAGGCAGCCAGATATCAAGTGATACCATTGTCCAGGACCGGTAGCAAGACGTTCGGTTCCACAGTCGGCACGAAAGATGAGGACTTAGGATGGACCACGAACATTCGGAAGCTGAGAGCCATAACCTCAAATTCATCATCCCTAAGGTCAAACGGCCGACTCAGCCAGGCCTCGAAGTCACCCGTTATGCTGAGGACGATGCCACGTCTCCGCAAGTCGTTGAGACGCAGTCTTCTATCACCTTGGATTATGCGTTGTCATTGGCCCCGTCAGCAAATGTTTCCCAGCGGCATGCGCACATTAGAGGGACGAGCGGTTCGTCAAACAACCTACCACAGAGGGCAGATTCCGTCTACTCACAGCATCACTCTCCGCGGACGCATTCGCTACGGTCCGCAGGGAGCCAAGCCCCGATAGCACTTCAAGACCACTCCGTCCAGCCAGAGGTTGTGGGTAAGCGGCGTGTGCAGGACTTCAAGTTCGAGGAGCCGCCGCCATCGGCCCGGAATAAGAAGAAACTCATATTGGGGCTACCATTGCTATGGTTCTGGGTAATGACTGCCGCGCTGGTCATCGTACTGGCCATTGGTCTCGCAGTGGGCCTTGCCGTTGGCCTGAGCCACTCGTAAGTGTCGCCCGCCTATCGCTCAGGAGTCAAACCCGGGGCGGCTACTGAACCACAATACAGGAACAATGCGCCAACTGTAACAGCAACGCCGACAGTCAACGTTACAGGCTACACAACCCCGGCCGGGCAAGGCACCCAGGGCCTGTCCTCGCCAGCACCAGTGAACAGCTACTGCCCTACTCAAAATGGCAGCGTCATCACCCCCTACGACGCGTCAGGAAGCATCGTAAGCGTCTTCCTTCTCATTTCCTTCTCTCCCCATGTCCCCGCCACCCCGTGCTAATGCCATCCCACTTGGGCAGATCCGCTTCAACAACGAATCCCCCCAGTCCTTCACCCTCCTCTGCAACACCTACTACCCGGCCAAGGCCGGCACCAACGACCGCGTGCGCGACATCCTCGTCGTCTTCGCCCCGGACCTCTACGCCTGCGCCCAGCTGTGCGCCCAGTACAACGCCGGCTACAGCGACGCCGTGGGCGACGACGTCTCCGTCGGCGGCGGCATCTGCGTCGCCGCCGCCCTCGAGAAGGTCCCCGGCGGGTTCTGCCACCTGCAGAACGCCACGGGCATCAACGACACCGCCGCTGCTGGGGGTGGCGGCGATGGTTCGGTGGGTGGTGGTACGGTTGACACGGCGGTTTTGGTTGGGGATTGGAGTTCGCTGGATGAGGGGAATTTGACGGTGATCTTTGGAGGGAATTTAGATGAGTGAGGGCGTTGCTACTGCGGGTCTTTGGGCTACTATGCAGAAAAGGTTTGGGTTATGACAACTAAGACACGGAAAAAAATGGGATTCTATGTATGGTTGACAAGGCGTTGGGGGTTGATATCAAATACCACGGTTGGAGGTAACATTACGGACGGAAACTAGACATGGAGAACCAATGGGAATGGCGTTGTACGCTTCTGTTCTCGAATTGAACTATGGCCTAACAATGTTGACGTGAATAGAGGCAGAATACATAACTAAGCGGCTATGGCCGAAGAGGTGATTCAAGTCAATCACGCATTCCACGGGTCAGTATTTGGGTCCAGCGTGGTCAAGCCTAGTATCGAGGCCTTATGTACTCATGGTATCATTGAAACGTAACTAAGTGCAAGTGCCCATCCAACCGACGTATGCTCAATTCCCTTTTGCCTATCCATAATTCTGCCCATAAGCCGTGCTCCTTCCTCTAAGAAGGCTCTAGTCCGAAGTTTGCCTTGATATTTCCCAGAGCGCCCTGAGTACCGCCAACCCTCCGCCCTGCGATTCTACCGTCCTTCCGCGGCCACGGTTGTTTGGATCACGATTCGGATCAGCATATCGCTTCATATGCCCGCCCAATGGCCGTTGGCCTCTCTCCTCGTCGATAAGATCATTTGGCGGCGTCACACCCACGCCCGGCGGCGTCCAGAGGGGTTCATCAGGAACACCGTAATTCCTGTAGTCAACCGCATTCACTTTGCTCGGCTCGATACCGTCCTGACCGAGATTCAAAGCATCCAGACTGACGTTTAGCAGCCCAGCGGTCCACCACATCCCAAACTTCCCCTCTGTGTCACGTGTGAGCAGGGCGGCCATGGAATTATGTTTTATCCAGCCCAGATATGCTCGGCACGCGCGAGCATGCTCCTTGCGTATCTGGACTAACTCCTGCCCCTCCAGGGGCGGAGGGGGAGCAGTGACAAACTCTAACGGCGCACAGAAGGCTGTAAGGTGGTGGAAGTAGATCCCCTTGAAGGTATGGCCGTTCTGCGAGCAGTCTCCCCGGATGTCGCATGCCTCCTCCAGGACGCCAGCACGGCCAATACCACGCCACGGCGTTAGTTGTCCTGGTTCTAGGTTTGACAGGTCATCGACCGGTCTGTTGTGCCTTAAATCAAACCCAGTGGCGCTTATTACATGCTGAATAAGCTTGTGACCATCCTTGAGATATGATGAATTCCCTGTCACCTTGAAGAGCCCAAGCAGGCCCGAGAGCACCACTGCTTGGTTATACGTGTATACCATCTCATTCCGAGAATCACACTTGGTGTTGTTATTGCTCTGATTGTTGTAGCCGGAGATGTGGAAACCGTCCACATACAGCCCTTGCCTGTTGGTCATACCGGAGTCTTTGAGCCAGGCATAGGCCTTTATCGCTGCGTTGAGAAAGCGGGGATCATGAGCCCTCCATTCAGTAGTGGTTAGATTCCCCGGGTCGGCGATACCACCCGCGGAAGCGCCGCTGTACGGAGAGGTGTTATTATCCCCCGGGAAATGGAGGTACATGGCTATCGAAGCCGAGATGAACAACTCATTGGTAATGGCGTTCTTGTAAGGCTCTAGTCGCGGATTCCATGTCATACCGCCCCCGCAAAGCTTTTCGTCCCAGCCCTTGGCAGCCAGTTCCCAGAATATCCTCGCCCTGTGGGCGAAAGCTGGAATCCAAATGTTTCCATGCCAGGTCTGGTTACGCAGAAGAGTTGGCAATTCCTGGGATGGCTTCGAGCTAACTCCTTCCGGTGACGAGCGATAATGCAGGGCCGTGTGCAGCTCGATGAACTGGGTGGTGTCAAGCCAGCCCAAGACAACCCAGAGCATATCGTCAAAGGCCTCATTTCGAATTGCGAATGCGTCTTGTCCAAAATAGTATCCTACCAGCTGGGAAAAGTATAGAGTAACAAGGTTCTCCTTGACCCTGTAGTCCTCTTCATCCTGCTCAAGACGGATGAGCTCCAAGCCTTGCGATATCGATTCTAAAGCGCCGGAAACATGAGACCCTATCATAGCCGCAGTCCAGTCAATGGCGGTGGGCCACATGCCAAGCCACGGTTGAAAGTAGTCTATTTGCATGACCCTGAGAGCCTCAAGAGCATCCTCGAGGACACGGAGGTCCGGGAACCTTGACTGCGAGACATCTTCATTGTGTGGTATTGTGAAGTCAAGAAAGGATATCTTGGTTGCAGCACAGACCGTGGTGCTCAGCACCGCAGTCCCCAGATACCTAAGTAACATAGCGCCTGCGTACGATGTAAAGGTATGTGGTAGGTATGGCGAAGATGGCCATAGACAGAGTGGCCAGCGAAAGACAAAGCGCCTGACCCCAAGGAGACGAGAACGGCCGAGGAAGATTCGGTCCTCACGGGGACATAAAAAAACTGCAAGTTCTGAAGGAGCCAACAGAAGCCATCACCCAATGAAGTAGGGAGTCGGAGTACGGCACTCCTTCTTAAACGGATCAGAAAGCAGCTAAAGAACGACTCGCCTCGGGGTCAACGAGTATATGTCACAAGCATTTACAAGCGAACAAGTATAGAAACAGGAAGGAAGAAAGGGTCTGGAAACAACGTCATGAGGGACGTCGAAAGAAAGTGCGAGGTGTGAATCGCCAAGATCATGGAGCCTGGAACCAACCTGCCAGTCGGTTGTGTGGGGCCGTTATCACTGACCCTGTGGAGGAGGGGCCGATGTGCTCCCCTCCAGTGTCATCCACTCATACCGATGCAACTGTTCCAGGACCTGCACTTGACCATGCTGTTGACTTCCCTTGCATGATAGCGTGATGTAATCTTCAAGGGCCCTCTTCAGACATACAGCTCGGGATCTCGTGTGGTTGGTCTACCATTGCGACAAATGCAAGCCAGCAACACCTGTTCCTGACCACGGGTTGCGCTTAAAAGATGGCACGAGACCCCATGATGCACTAAATTTCTCTGTAATGGCGGGGTATGCCCTACCCTGAATAAGAGACCAATCGGAGCACGGCTGGGGCTTTGTTCTAGACCTACCCTAAACGGACGACAGCTTGTCTTTAACAGTCAGTGGTCTTTCTTAACTGCCCGGTTAGATACATATGACACCAGGCTTCAAGAATAGACATAGACGAAGGCGGTCTGGAAGCCCTAGCGAGATGTCCGTCTGATAGGTCAGAGAGGCCAATGTCCACCGCCGCTCATGGCGTGGTTGGGACAACTGAGATCGTGGAATTCCAGTCACGTACCTAGCACTGATCTAACACCTATTCCATGCTCTATTCCGGTTCTATGTCCTCTCGCTATGCCCAGGCGGTCCGTCGCCACTGAATCATAGTAATACAATATAGCCAAACCTACAGCCAAACAGCGATAAAAACGTCTTTAACTTACAAAGCGATGACCATTCAGCACTTCAAGCTGATTCCCTTCCTCAGCTCCGACTCTCGTATCTCAAACATGATCTGTATGCCCACAAACAGCGCCGAGCAAGCTGTAACGAGGAATAAAATGCCTACATATCACTGTCAGCGGATCGGACTACCCGTAAAGTTCATCACTCGACAAGGGCTCGCAGCACTCACCTGAAAAATCATGAAAGATACCCCTAAGTATACTCTCCAACCCATCCAGCCCGACCGCGAACCCGACCAGGTTAGCAGCCATCATCATCAGCACGTTCCCCACGGCGCCAACACAGCATATCATGCGATAAGCAGTCGGCCTGCTCTCCCACTTCCGCGCTGGGAAAGCCGCCTTCCCCATGACCTCGGGCAGCATGAAGAACACCACCAGCCACCCCCAGATCAGCAGCCTGAGCTTGATGTCGTGCCACAGCGCCACGAACGTGAAGATGAGCAGGTAGTTGACCACGCTGCGCACGCCCTTGCGCCAGGTGCGGAAGTCCACTCCGCCGAGCGGGATGTAGATGTACCGGATCAGCCACTTGTTGTAGCTCCTGTGCCACGCGCGCCAGAACTGCACGGTGGAGTAGTTGTCACTCACGCAGCGGATCATGTTCTCGGGCGGGTCGACGCCGTCCACCAGCGCCCACAGGCGGAAGAGCCGCCACGGGATGAGCAGCTTGAGCCAGATGAGGTGCAGGTTGAAGTATGACAGCAGCGAGAGCTGCGCGGGCGTGTAGGACGACCAATCCGGGTTGGCCTTGGAAATGGCGCCGACGTAGTCGTAGTGCAGGATCACTTCCATCGCCAGGAGCACGAGTGCGAAGCGGATGCCGTAGCGGATCGTGCGCCCGGTCTCGATGGAGGCCGGGCGATAGCGGGCTTGGGCTATGTAGTCGTTGAATGTGAGGATGGGGCCGGTGAGGTAGAGCGGCGCGTACACGGCATATGCGAGGTAGTTCCTAAATGAATAGTCTGCGGGGGAGGCGGGGATTGTGACACGGTCACGCTCGGAGAGGTTGGCGGGATCGAGTTGCTTCTTCTTAGGGGCGTTAGTATAGAGTCCTTAGGGACGAAACCAAGGGGAAATCCCGTACCTCTATCGGGCTGCCGCTTCGACGGTCAAGGCTCCAGTAATAATCTAGGTTGAAGCTGATCAGACGGAGGATGGTGATGTTGAAGAGGATCTCCCAGCGGGACATGAGGCCGCCGTAGCTGTCTAGCCAATTGCCAAGTCGAATTAGAGCAGCCTGGTCTGACACCAGGTCGATCTTGGGCGTGCTAGAGAAGAGGGTCGCAATGTCGTGGAACTTGTAGCCCTCAAACAACTCGTTCGCAAATAGGGTGCCGATGTTGAACAACCATGTGGCCACCGGGACGTACCTCTTCGGCAATCCGGTAGCAATCTGGTAGTTGAGGTAGAGTATTATCAGCACCTTGATTGCCGAGAAGCCGTGAAGTATGACGAGGAATAGCAGGGCAAAAGTGTAGTCGAAAGAAATGCGCTGGTTCAGCCGGGCGTCTGCCGCCTCGGGACCCGTCGTTCGCGGCGCGGAATCGTTCGCAGCCGGGAATGGAAAAACCGCGTTCCATACTCGGCGCAACAAGGGGTGGAGGACAAGGAGTCCTATCATGTAAGGGAGGTTCGACCGGAAGGTGTGGTATTGAGCATCGGAGACATCCTAGCCACTCAATGTTAGACGTTGGTCGGGAAAGGTACGTGGAAAAAGAAGGAAGCTCACGATCTGGCGCCCTGGGATCCAGCCCGGAGAGAGATAATGTGCGTATTTGGAGTATCTTGTATCGGAGGCTGAAAACAGTCAGTTGTTTGGATAGTCTTCAGACGGATCGAGAATACCTACGTCTCGACACATCATATGCAATCCAGAACATGTAGGGCACAGCGACGCAAACCACTAGGTAGTACAGGAAGAACTCGGGCGTCCTCCATTTCGACGGTTGTGCTTTCTTGTCCGGCTTGCCGTACACTTCCCGCTTGCCGGTTCTGTCTGTCCGCGTCTCGACCGCGGTGGTGTATGGTACAGTCGAGGGAGTGGTGAATCGGGTGTCGAGGGTGTCGAGGCTGTAGATGCCCGTCACCGAGGAGAGGAGACCCATGCTGAGATCTCGACGCCTAGGCAGGTTGGCTGGGCTTATTGAGCAGGGTGTCGGCTTGACGTCATATCAGGTCTCCATTGTCTGAGCCGATGCGAAGATGGGGTGAAATCTTAAGAAAAGAGAGCGACAAGAACTGAATTTAGAATAAAAGAGGGAATATTCATTGATTTGTGGTCGTGTGCCTCGCGTATTTGGCTGAAGTTCGTGTTTAAGATGGTGTCTGGAACAGGTACCACAGTACCACAGTACGTCCGCAGTGAGGCTGAAGGGCTGCAATTAGCCGTGCTAAGCCGCTGCAACCCCCTACCAATCAACACTGTGGAGCCAGTGACGACGACTGGCAATTAGGGGTTCAGGGGCAGCCTCACCGCGGTTCTGCCTCGGCTCTTTTACCATCTCAATTCTGTGATGACTTCACATTTGCATGCCTTTGGATAAGAACTCGCGCGAAATGCTTGATGTCTTCTGATTTCTATAGACGTATGTACTAAGAGGGAGATGACTGCTAGGGATGATGTATGAAAAAAAGAGAAGGGAGATAAATGCACCATCTATCAACGACAACATTTTTGGCTTTTCCCATCCTCCAAGCAATCAACCGTCTACACCTATTACTTCGCGGCAGCGTCCTTGACTTCCCTCCGCGTTCATTTTTTTCCCCTATGTTGCTTTTTCCTTCAAATTCATAGCTTGAACAGTCTGTTTCCTTCGCAATCAATCTGCTTTTGGTCGCCCCTTGTATACTTTTTGCGCAGTCATCCATGTGTTGCTAGTTGGTCTGCGGTGAATTCATCAGCACCGCCATCCTATCATCCCGTCACAGGAAAGCCATGATGGCCCCGAAAGCCAGGGCCGTGGCAGCAACGGCGCCTTCGATCTTCAGACCGGCGGCAGCGCCCCTCGGCAGCGCTCGGTTGACCTTGTACTCATACTCAGCCTCCTTCTCCCCTTCATGACCCCATCCTGAGGTAGCCTTGGCCTTGGTCTTATGCGACTTGCTGGGTTTGGTGGTAGCCCAGGCCTTGGCCTTCTGAGTCGAGGTGCTTGTCTTACCCAGGGTGGTGCTGGTGGCGGTCTGAGTCTCCGTGCTCGTGGTAAGCTTGCTCGTGGTCGTGCTCTCCGTTGTGGTGGCGCTCGCGGTGCTTGTCGTGCTCTTGGTGCTAGTCTCACTGGTCGTGCTGGTGCTGGTGCTGGTGCTGACCTTCGTATTTGTCTGGATGACGATCTCGTAGACCGTCTCAGTGACGAATTCGGAGCTTGTCTTCGAGCTTGTGGCGGCAATTTCGGCCAATGTCTCAGCAGCTGTCTGGGTTTCGGTCTCTTGGGCAGTCACCGTTACCGGCGCGGCGGTCTCGGTTGCAGTTTCGGTCACTACCTCAGGGCTGATCTCCGTCTCCTGGGCCTCCGCTTCGACAGTCTGGGTTGCGATTTCGGTCGCAGTTTCCGTGCTGGTCTCAGTTGCGGTGTGGGTGCTGCTGCTGGAAGAGCTGCTTTCCTTGGCAGAGAGGATAACAACGCGACGCCAGTGCCCGCTGCCGCCATGGCCGCCTCCAATACCTCCCAGAGCTCCCGCGCCTCCTGCGCCTCCTGTGCTCCCCGCGCCTTCCGCGCCTCCAGCGCCGGCAGTAGCGGCCGCAGCAACCACAGCAGCCTGTGTGCTGGTACTGGTAGTGCTCGTGATCGTTGTACTGCTCCGGGTGCTAGTGGTCGTTTCCGTGCTGGTCGAGACTTCCGTAGTCGTGCTCTCGGCCGTTGTTGTGCTGTATTCGACATACGTGCTGGTGCTAGTGCTCGTCTCGGTCTCGGTCTCAACCTCAATCTCGGTGCTGGTGCTAGTAGAAGTGTAGACCTGCTCGGCAACAATGGTAGCAATGACGGTTTCCACCACGACAGCAGCGGCTTCAGTCGAGCTGACCGTGGCCACGGCCCCGGCAGCGAGATTGTTAGCCTTGGCACCGTGGCCGCTCCACGGACCGCTGCCACCGTGGCCGCCGCCTCCGCCGAAGCCACCCCAGCGAGGGCTGAGGCCACTATCCTGTGTATTAGCCAACACACAATGCGAGCATCAGGAATAAGGGGGGTTTTACCCAATCACACCGGCAATGGCATGCTTGGCCAATGCAGCCACAAGGATAGAAGTGCCAGCACGCATCCTGATGGAAATAATGGGCCCTTGGCGTGTTGTTGAGGTAGAAATGTGAGAATATTCAAGCGATAGACTAGGGGTGAGATGATGAGAGTGACGAAGAAGCTGGCGAGTAGTGAATGAGCTGCCGAATGGATATACAGCAGTATTTCGAGGTGAGGCTCGCCGCTATATAGATAATCTCCCAACCGAGGGCGACCTCTATGTTGTCGTCACCTCGTGACCATGCTTCGCAAGTTCTCGCCCTCCATCTGTAGTCCCAAGGAGCCCATCTTCGACCGACATGCATACAGAGCCTCGGGCCATAAGCCGGGTTGTAGTACTGTGTGGAGCGAGTGCACAGGGCATGTTTCCCAAGATCCATATTCAACAACGGACGCTACAAGTGCGGCGCCCGAGGATTAAACCGCCTCTTCAGGAGAGATGACGGCCGAGGCACCTTCCATTTCTCACGCCATGAATATCTTAGGAAGCGCCCGACAAGTCCGACGTAGCTCGGTCATAGAAACATCTGACTTGACACTCATGAGATGCAAGGCGTCGGCATGGCCAGCGACATCCAGATGGATTCCGCTCGGGTAGTGACCACCGTGTGCCCGAGAAACATCAACAACGGGACCGATATAGCAGGTGACAAACCCGCGGTGTTTTGTGCTTTGGAAATGGTCTGGCAATATGGAGTTGTCTTGACTTTGGTGTTTCGACTGTTTTCGGCAGCATGCACGCAAAGGCATTGTAAATCACCAGTGGTCTGTCCTCTAGCCTGTTGGACGATACCAACACCGTTGAATCAAGCTTTTCTCGTCCGCGCGACTTGCAGCTGTGGGGCTGGAGACCTGCATGTAGTCTCAGAAGCTGGTTTTCATGCAAGAGCCTTGAGCAAGTGAGTAGGTCCGAAACGTTCGATAAGAGAGGCCAGGCAACCAATTCATAGAGTCCATAGGGAGGAAATATGGCCATCAAGCGGGACAGCAACTTTGTGACTGAGCGCGGAATATGCCAGGAGACAACGCAGTTCCAGACAATTAACAAGCAAGGACGTCAATAGAGTCAGCCTGTCTAGGCTGCCGAACTCTACGTCAAAGGAGTTGAGAAAGTCCTTGTCGGTGGCCGCGTCTGGCGGCTGCGATCCTCACACTGCCTTTGGGATGGTATCGAACTTTCTGGTACTCGAGATAACCGCAAGGGGGCCCAGTCCATCGATGTACTTCAACCGCAGCTATCCGTGGCGGTTGAACCCGCCCATTCTCTTGTTAGTGAAGACGTCATTAGACTGATATGCGAAACAGCTCAACTACCCAGATTTTTCATGCTTCTGAGAAGTACGTCAGATGATATCCTGCATGGATTGTTCCAGGGGAGAACCTGAGCGACGTGAGCTATCTGATGACAAGTTCGAGCCAGAGGCAAATGTCTGGAAATCAGCGCTCGGAACACCGTTGGGGAAGCCTTGCAACTTGGGCACAGGAATGAGATGCTTTCTCATGTCTGAAACGACACGTAGGAATTGTTATCATTAGCATAAAGGTCAAGGATAACGACCATATAGTCCTAGAGAAAGCAGATTAAGAAGAGAGAAAAAGTAAAGAAAAGGGAAAGACAAAAGAGGGAACCGTGCAAGACAACCGACAGAGCGCCATCACTTCGTGGAAAGTGAGTTCTTGAGAACTTCTCGGTACATCACAATAAGGTGGACTCTCGCTCAGTCCATGGACGCCGTTAAGGGGAGAGACCTGGCTGAGACTTCTCAGAGCGAAGCGAGCCTAATGCAAGACTTGGTTGTGGCTTTGTGCAGAGCTGGTACCCGTGAATGATGGTTTAGAATCGAGATAAGCGATGGACAACCGTTCGGCCACCGCTATTGTGACAGGGCTGGAATACAGACGGAGATGCAAACGCGTCGCTGGAGGCAAACATTGATTCACTAGATGAGCTGAATAAAGGTGAGGCAGGAAAGCTTCCCAGGGCCGCCTTTGTTATGTGCACAGACCAGGTACAGAAGCTTGAGCACGAGCCACCAGACTTAACCCCACCACTTCGCAACCCATGGCACGCTTTTATGTCTTTGAAAGAGTTGAGCCTCAAAGTGACCTCACTTGTCGAACTCAATCCAGTTTCCCAGGGGAGTTCTAAGGTCACTTCTCCTCGTATCTTCCATTTCACTGCTGGCACGAGCCGTAACTCTATTCTTCCACTCATTCAGCCCTCGTTCTCGCTCTGCCCTGTTTAACTTGGTCTTGTTGAGCTAGTGGCCAAAACTATACTTAATACGATATCCGGCCTTCTCCTCCCTCCTAACCCAACCAACCACTGCCGGCTGCTACCCGACTTCTTCACTTCACCCGTCGCTCATTCCTCTGGTCGTAGCTCTCAAGAAGTCGCCAAATCGCAGGGCCATCATGATGGACGAAAGGGAACTCGCCCAGAGGATCAAGGCGCTGAGCAAGTCAGTCGCGCAGAACGAGGCGCCCGACTCCATACTCGCACTCATGAACACCATCAAGAACGAAGCCAAGCCGACCGAGGAAATGCTCCGCTCAACAAAAGCCGGCATTTTTATCGGCAAATTGCGCTCCAACCCGAACAAGGACATCGGAAAGCTGGCTAACGAGATCGTGATCAAGTGGCGCAAGCTCGTTGACGCCGAGAAGGCAGCGAAAGGCCACCGCCCAAAGAACGGCTCCCCATCCACACCCACGCCAGCCAGCACAACCACCACTGCCTCTCCAGCTCCACCACCGAGCAGTTCCAACAAGCCATACGAGGGCGACACTGAGAAGCGCCATTTCAAGGTCGACAAGGTTGACATCAACCGCACCGGTAACACTGTTCGGGACAACTGTATCGGCATGATGTATAACGGTCTGGCATTCAAGCGCACGGACTCAATAGAGGAAGTCCTCGTGCGGGCTGTCGAGGTCGAGAACGCGGCGTACAAGCATTACAAGGGCGACGGCAACGACTACCGCCAAAAGATGCGCAGCCTGTTCATCAACCTCAAGAGCAAGTCCAACCGACAGCTCGGGCAGCGGGTCCTGTCTGGAGAGATTCCGGCAGACAAGTTTGTGGTCATGACGGAGAAGGAGTTGCTCTCCGAAGAGCAGCGAGCCAAGGACGAGGCGCTAGAGAAGGAGAACCTCAAGAAGGCCCAGGCGCCGATGCCGGCGAAGTCGATCAGCGACGCCCTCAAGTGCAGCAAGTGCGGACAGAAGAAGGTTTCTTACAGTCAAGCGCAGACTAGGTCCGCTGACGAGCCGATGACGACGTTTTGCGAGTGCACGGTGTGCGGAAATCGGTGGAAGGTGAGCTTTCATTTCCACTCCCCAGGCTACTCTACGCCTTTGCTTACAATGCCGTACAGTTCTCGTAGAGCGCTTGCTTTTTGTGGTCGCACGTCGCCTCTCATTTCAACCGTTGGGTGGTTGCAAAGTGTGCTACTGCGCTTGGCTGGCCCTGGGCTGGATCTTTGAAGCGTTCGGATGATGAAATTAGGGCGACATCACTATCAGAGGACCATTCCGGACAACTGAGTGGTTACGGAGTTACGGGGGGAGTACCAGCGGTCTTTACGAGTTGCATTTCCGTGTTAAGGGGGCGTTACGCTCTCTTCATATCGCTTTCTTGCTCGCACGAGAAATTGGTAGAGCTTAGACCTCCATGTACCATAGAATGGGAAGGGAAAGCTCCATATCAGCGGTTTAGGTCGCATCGAGATACCAGATTTTACATTACTGATAGTTCTGGAGCCTTAACGTGGTGAGCAGGTCTTGGTGTTCCTCCTCTTCGAGGCCCATCTCGGCGACGTGCTTCCAGAATTTGCTCAGATGCCGGGTTCCGGAATCAGCCAGAATTGTCACGACTCTGCTGCCTTTAGGAAGATTCAGGGCAGTAACCACGGCAGCTACACAGTTCACGGCGCTGCTACTCCCGGCGAAGATACCGTCGTTCTCCACCAGCCACCGAGCCATCCTACAAGCTTGTTCGTCTGTCACCCTGACCGCATCATCCACCAACTCCCTCCCGGCCTCGAAGTTCTCTGTTATCCTGTTGATACCGATGCCCTCGACAATGGTGTCCACCTGTGTTCTCCGACGGGTGCCTTCCCTCTCAGTTGACGAGTACATAACGCCGTGCTTCACCTTGTTGTACAGTCCACTCCCTTGAGGATCAGCGAGCACGACCCTCAGCTTAGACATTTTCCGGTCCTCCTTCAAGTACTTCGCGATTCCGGACAGGGTTCCCCCGGTCCCCGCTCCTGCTACAACGGCGTCAACTCTACCTTCCGCTTGCGCGTAGATCTCCGGTCCAGTTGACTTGACATGAGCGCGGTAGTTAGCCTCGGATTCGAATTGGTCGGCAAAGAAACCCCTGCTCGAATCCTTCAGCGACTCTGTGTGCTCCTTTGCCCTTCTCCTCGCCAGGTTGACGAAATGGTCGGGCGACGTGATAGGCGCAACAGGTACTCGCTCGACAGTAGCACCGAGGTGGTGGAGCAGATCCGACTTTTCTTTGCTCTGGTCGTCCGGCATGCAGATGTGCGCCTTGTACCCCAATGCTCGGGCCAAGACCGCGATCGATATCCCGGTACTGCCGACAGTTCCTTCGTAGATAGTGTCTCCCCGGTGAGGAACGAGAAGCCCTTTTTTCTCAGCCTCGCGGATCATGTTCAGCGCTACGCGGTCCTTCGGACTCTGGCCGGCGCCATTGAGGAACTCAGCCTTGGCAAGAATGGTGCAGCCAGTAGCCTCAGATAGACTGCGAATCTTGATCAACGGGGTGTTGCCGATGCAGCCCTCAATGCCGTCAGCGACAGGCCGGTAGTCGCCCTCATCTTCCTCCTCGTGGTCTTCAAGCTCAACGGGTTCCAACGTTGACTGGTCGAAGAAGATGCTTGACCTGCGGAATTGAGCGCCTGAGGGTTTGCGGGTCAACCTCTTCCTTTGGTGCTGATAGCGCTTCTCTAGATCCGGGTAGAAGTCCTTGAAGCCGAGAGTGATGAGAACGCCGGCAGTGAAGGCGACAGTCAGGGCTGCTGTGCCATAGGCTTTTGGGTGATCTCTTAGGGACATGCCTTTCCCCCCATATATAACAGTGCCTATAAAATAAGTATCATTGGGTTTAAATGTTTACCATCTAGAAATGGCTTCTTTGTTGAGGTATATTTCGATATTGACGTAAAATCCAGCTACCTTCGGTTTTTGATGTCATGTTCCATAAGGTTATCTCTTACAGGGGTTCCGCCACACTTGCAGCTCTTAGCCACGGAACCCTGGAGCTTGGGCCACAGAGCTAGAACATTGGGTCCCATCAAACAACCTAATTGAGTTCAACGATATCATAAGAAAATACCTTTTACAAGAGGGAGTCGTCGACAAGATGGACTCGCCGATCGTGACACAGCTCTTCAGACAGCTTTTCAGGCATAGGGCCTGCCAAAGAAGGAGAAATATCGTCAAGCTCGCAACATCAATACAACATGTCCGGCGGCTGCAGCAACAGCGGCTTTACTCGGCCGACCGAGGTGCGAGGGACACACCCAGGAACGAGAGCAATTGGCAGCAGAGGACCGATCTCTTTCCGCTGGACATGTCGGAGGAGTACAAAAAATACCCAATGGTGACAGCAAATGACCTACGGTCAAGAAAAGACCGGCCAAGGAGGGTCAAGATGCTCATGCGAGACTTCATCGAAGACAGCCTGTACAACCCACACTACGGCTATTTCTCCAAACAAGTGGTCATCTTCACACCAGGCGAACCCTTCCACTTCCCGGCCTTAAAAGACGAGCTCGAGTTTCACGCCCTCCTATCCCGGCGCTACGTCGAGTTCGAAGATGCCCTTGATGCCGAGGAGCCCTCCGACACGCGACAGCTCTGGTACACACCGACGGAGCTCTTCCGTCCTTACTATGGCGAGGCCATAGCACGCTACCTGATCGCCAATTACAAGCTGACGACCTACCCCTATCACGACCTCATCATATACGAAATGGGTGCGGGGCGTGGTACCCTGATGCGCAACATTCTTGACTACATCCGCGACACGGACCCTGCCGTCTACGACCGGACGAAATACAAGATCATCGAGATCAGTCCGCAGCTAGCCGACATCCAGACCAGCCAGGTGCTCGCCTCGCACTTGGACAAGGTCGAAATCATAAACAAGTCCATCTTTGACTGGGACCAGCCAGTCCCCTCTCCATGCTTCTTTCTCGCCTTCGAGGTATTCGACAACTTCGCGCATGACATCGTGCGGTACGACCTCGCGACCGAGGAGCCACTGCAGGGCACGGTGCTCATCGACGACAAGGGCGACTTCTACGAGTTCTACCAACCCGTTCTGGACCCTGTCGCATCTCGCTTCCTACGCGTGCGGGACGCGGCCACGAACGGCCGCTACCCCTTGCCATATCCGGCCACCAAGCTCGGGAGATTCCTGCAATCCTCCCTGCCCTTTGCGCCCAACCTCAGCAAACCAGAATACATACCTACCCGCCTGATGCAGTTCTTCGACGTGCTAGAGCGGTACTTCCCTGCCCACCGGCTGCTGACGAGTGACTTCCATTCGTTACCGGATGCGATTAAGGGCCTCAATGCGCCAATCGTGCAGACACGGTTCCAGCGGCAGCCGGTGCCAGTATCGACACCTTTGGTAAGTTTATCCCCTCTCTGGCCCCTTTGTTTCCCCTGCCAGTGGTCCTTTGCTTACTGTTGGCTACAGGTCCACCAAGGCTACTTTGACATCATGTTCCCGACCAATTTCCGCATCACCGAGGCCGTCTACCAGGCCATCACGGGCAAGTTGACAAGGGTACTCTCGCACGAGGACTTCATGCTCCGCTGGGCCGACGTCGAGGAGACGGAGACGCGGAGCGGGGAGAACCCGCTGCTGAGCTGGTATAAGAATGCCAGCGTCATGTTTACTGTGTAGTGGAGTGTACAATAACGGGAAACGATACCATTGTATATAAGACGGCATTGTTGCCTGGCGTGGCAGGCCGTCCAAGTGCAATCGCCAGTCATGTCACTGGAGACGTGATGATAGAGCAGAAATGGGCAACGATATGCGAGGCTATCCATGTCCTGTGGCAGTCCGTGCCTGGTTGTATGTGAATCAGAGTAAAGGCACGTTGCAACCTTGAAAACTGGCGGCTCGAAATCTAAGCTAGTCTAGCTGAGAGCACGGTGGACGCCTTACGGAGTCAGATTCTCAAACCTTATGGCCTCGGTTGCCCTGGTGTCTCGCTGCATACACCACTCCTGGCGCAGATGCAGTGCTAGTGTATGCGTGCAGGGACATTTACGTGTCGTACATGCCTATCATTTTCCCGAGTGGTCTGCCACTGAGAACTATTGATTTCTAACCCTTACCACAGTAAAATCACCTCAATCGAGTCCCTTGACGGGCACGCGGCAGACGTCAGCGTGCTGGTGATTGACATGGCTAATAATGGTGGGCCCCAAACTGAAATGAGGGGTCGATGCGAGTGGAAACTTCTCGATGCGGCAGCGCTGAGGGCGGAATCGGATCGATCTTATCGGAAGCTTATGATGACTCTCTGGACCCTTAAACCTTCCTTC
Source organism: Coniochaeta prunicola (assembly GCA_007388105.1). Classification (NCBI taxonomy): domain Eukaryota; kingdom Fungi; phylum Ascomycota; class Sordariomycetes; order Coniochaetales; family Coniochaetaceae; genus Coniochaeta; species Coniochaeta prunicola. The sequence goes on along the minus strand of SMOB01000229.1, from coordinate 102,499 downwards.
TGCTTCCCGGCATGATGACCTCCTCAAACAGTCCACTGGCTGGCGCCTTTTGAACAGCTGATTCCCACCAAAACAGGTTTCGTTTCCTCAGTTTCCCTTTTCGAATTCAGGGTCCTCGAGCTAGAGCTTCTTTCCCGACTTCCAAACTTCTAAGTCCTTATCTCGGTCACAATCGGCTCTTCAACCTGGAGCCAGGCACACGACTTCCTTCTTTTCCAAGGAGTTGAAACCTCAACAACACTTTAGATTTACTCTTTTCCCTTGAGAAGAGTTGGAAGATACGGGAGATCTCAATTGGAGCGAGGATACAGACCAACATGATGCTGCTCCGACCACAAACACCCTTACAACCCCTAGACTCCTTGTCCTCCCGTCGCAAGCGCAAAGCCGACGCTCAACCCGACTCTAACGAGCGCCTCTCTAAGCGCCTCTCCCTGCTCAACCTCGAGCAGAATGGCCAGAAACTCTATGTACCCGTCGAAAATGCCCAGCGCACCGACGCTTCCTCCTCTACCTACGCCTCTACTGCGCAATACTCCTCTCCCTCTCCTCTTCAGACACAACACCACCAAAATCCACAACAACCATCCCTGGACGACGAACCAATGCACCTAGACAACACGAAACACAAAGTATACATCTACAACATCGACGACGAGCTCTCCTCCGAGAGCGAGCCCGAAGGGCCCGATGAGAGGGTCCTCTTCCTCCCAGACATAGAGAAGCACCTGCGCGCGAACCGCATCCCGCCCCAGCTGCTGGTGTCTGGCCGCCTCCAGCCGGACTTGGAAGACCTAGCCGCCAAGCAGCTGGTGCTGTACCAGGTGCCCAGCTCCATCAGCGTGCCCGAGGAGCACGACAGCGTGCGCAAGGCCATCATCGAGGCGCGCCAGCGCGTCAGGGAGCGGCAGCTCGCCGAGCGGGAGGCGGCCGGCGCGCAGTCACGGCGCGGTGCGGTCGAGGGTCCGGCCATGGCGAACGGCATGTTTGCGGACGCGCCCATGGACGACGAGGCGCAAGAGGAGGAGGATCCCGATGCTATGGAGCTGGATTGACGACGGGTGTCGATGGCGATGGGTGAGGGAGGGATGTCTTGGAACTTTTAAACGCGAATACGCATGCGGATAAGGCGCAAGTCTTGGATCGGCGTTACTGGTTTTATAACAGGTGGATGGCGCTCTTGGTGGATTCAAGGCGCTCCAGGAGCAATATTTACGGCCAGATCGGCCGGTTGCCTTTCAGTAATAGCAATACATTTATCTTGCTGTCGCAATAGAGGAATGAGTCTCCATTTGTCTTTGGATCCTGTCCGAATGCCTTGCCGTGCTAGGATACTTCCTTCATCTCACAGTAGTAACTGAGGATGAGACTCAGCCTGTCCTCGGTCCCTTGAAACATCGCCCAATGCTGTCAATTGCTCTTGATCACAGAATGCCTTGTTGCCGATGCAATCCTCCAAAACGCGAAGTCAGACTAGCACTCGAGCCCCGTCGCCACGCTTTTGAAAGCCACGCATATCTCAGAACCGGTCACCAGCGACTGGGGCCCCCTCCTCGATCATCACCACTGATCCGTTCAACCTAATTTCGGAACGGATTGCTGCCCCCCGTCTCCTGCGGCCGCACCGCCGACGGAGGTGGGCCGGTTGGCGCCTCGTACTCCTCCGTCACGGTCGGCTGCTGGTATGCCGTCCTCGACTGGTCCGGGTCGACCTTGGTCCCTACGTCCTGCGGCGGGGGCCCGTGATACATTGGCGGCCGTGGTGCGGTGGGGTCGTACACCGGTGGAGACATAGCGTACATGCCGTACTCATTCTGTGGCGGGCGGTAGGTCGCAAAGCCGGCTGGGGCGGGGTATGCGTATCTGGGGTCGCTCCGGGCGAGCTGGCCTCTTGACACGAGCCACTACCGCGAGTTAGCTAGGTTGGTGGTTGGAAGAGAGAAGGGGTGAAGACAAGACGTACCCTGTGGTATGCTAGTGGTGGTTGGCCGCGCGCAATTCGCTTCTTTGCGTGTGTGTAGCCTATGAGGAGGTAGGCAGAGAATATGAGGACTAGACCGAGAAAGAGGGACCATTTGACAATGATGCCGGTCTGTATGCGATTGTTAGACAGTTGTATTGGTGGTACAAAAATATGGGAGCATACCCTGGTGTACCAGAAGGGTACATAGCTATCATCCACGAACCCATCATCCTCTATGAACTGTCGAACTGCTAGGTGACCGATAATAGGGTCGACAGTGGTGCCGATACGCAGCCCTGACAGCTGCATCTTTATTTCTTGTCTGTTGTTGTTATAATGTTACAAAACAATCGGATAAAGCAAAAGGAGAACCAGCTCGATTATTAGGGGAAGCTGGCAACGCGATCAAATGACAATTACAGATCGACTGAGGATTTGTCTGTCATGAATGGGATGTCGTTGGCGATGAGGGAAGATAGATGCCAAGAATGCGACACGCATGCTTGGCATTTAAACGGGTTCGATAAGGGATGTGTCGTGGAGTGACTGCCGACAAAGTCTTGGCAGCAATCGCCACCTTTCCTAATCCGGAATCTTTAGCGTGGACTCTTGCGGGAGGAAGCACCGGCCTGCAGCAGGTGCAACTCCACCACATGTTCCAGGCTGGTTTCAGCTATTTCAGACCAAACCGCGCTCTCTATCAAGGGTGGCAAACAAGTATCTTCGCTTTTCTTAGTAGTCGGGATTGTACCTTAAATTTTTTAGGTATTGCGCAATCTATGAGACCGATTTATGATTGCTGCCACGGTAGAAATGTGCTGGATTAGTGTCGGTGTAACATTCAAGCTACTTACTGACAGCGTTGTGTAAAGAACCTCCATCAAGAAGAGGGACGGATGAGGCTTCATCTATTCTTTTCGCACGCAGCGGCTCGATTCTACGATATACACCTGAGCAGGCACCCTCGCTAATATCAATATGGAAGTAACTCCATCTCTCAGCCATGCCAATCTGATTGCCCGTTAGCTCGTCAACCTCCTAAGGTACACAGAAATATCATCGACTGCCATTTCGTGTTCACGAGAAGGGGTCATTGACAAGCGAACCATACTTATACTGGTTTGCACCTCGGATAATGCTTGAGCGGAGAGCATATATCCCAATACACTTCCAGCGAGTAGCAATTGATCATCCCCAGTCTCGCCATTTGTCCTCGCCCGGATCATACCCAATGACCTTGGGGTCGATATTTAAGCTCTTGAGCATCATATGCATGGTGAAGTCCTACTACCAGTTAGATCGTACTCATTGCGTCTTGGCGACACATAACAGTCGCAACTTACCCGTTCTTCATCCTGCTCCGGTCCTTCTTCGCTCTCCTGGACCTCCTCCAGGCCCTCCAGCTCCACGCGTTCATCTATCTCCTCGCCATCCCCTTTTCGCTTCCTCTTATCCTCCGCCGTCTCGTCATCAAACCAAGCACTCTGCTTCCGAGTCTCTCTCCAGGCAGCTCCCCCACCCATAGAGTCTACTCGTCCCCGAATCAGCTCAAACAGCTCCTCTGCTGCAATTCGGCAAGCGCCTTTCCATTTTCGGACGAGTCTTTCCAGGTCCTCGCTCGTAGACTCCTTTCCTGACTCGATACGTGCAGCCTGCCTGACAATCTCCATTTCCTTCTCCACCTCACGTGTTACAAGCTCGGCTTCTCTTCTACGCCGGTTCAGCTTGTTAAGGAGTTCTGCATCCTTGTCGGCCACTCCGTCAGAAGCATTTGCCGTCTTCTGACTGAGAGAATCTCTTGTGCTGGGCTTGGATGGTGGTTTAGACGGTGTAACAAAGGTGTTAGCGGAGCCGTGTAGTGGGACGACAGGCCTCATAGACGATGTAGGCAGTCGGCTATGCTCAACACTCTTACTCAGTTGTGCTGGCGCTGGAGTAGCCGGCGAGCGCGCTGCTAACGCGGTGTCATCTTGTGGTTGAGGCCGTTTGACCATGGGCGACCGAAAGGGCTTCTTCAACGTCTCGTTTGCAGCATCAACTCGTCGACGCTTGGCTGATGGTATGGATGAAGAGGACATGGTTGTGGTCTCATATTATACAGACCAGATTTTAGTAGGGTTCCATACGGTTGACCATCAAGTTATCATCGTGGACACAGGACATGTACACGGAAGTTGCACCCACCCAATGAGAACAGCAAAGGACAGTAGGTGACCCGTCTCGGTACCTTCAAGTTAGGCGATATCCACAACGACGCTAGCACTACTCCACAATTTATAGGGCTTAGCGTTTCATATCATGCCTAAGGTACCTCCCGGTCCTATCTATGTGAACATGGATGCTTATGTAGTGCCCGCCCACGACGCTATTTACTCAACCTCTCGTCTACCACAGTGTCGCTTGAGCGCGAGGTCATATTCGTCACTTAGGCGAGATGCGCGCCTCGAGTGTCATACGGCATCTGGCATTACCGTGGTTCCTCGTCGGGCAACAAAAGTCCTAGCGGCTACACACTAGGTTGCACTGCCCGGGTGTACCGTACCCAGGTTCTCTTCTAACGTGATCTGGAGGCCGGAGACTAAGCCTATAATCCTGTTCCAGGATAGAGAAGGCGTCAGAAGACCCTAACGAACTCCCAGCTTGTTACAACCGGTCCTAGTGGATGGGATGTGACTCGGACGACATCACTGAAAACACCACGCAATTTCAACAGGCAACGGAGTTACGATGGCGCTGCAGAGACTTGTCTCTGTTCGGTGAAGCAATTCTCACAGTCTTCTGGCTCTTGCTAGAGTGCTAAGCTCCACGTTCGTACCACTGCAAGCCCTACAGCTCTTGATCCGGCCCCAGGTTAAAACATGACACTGTCCAAAAGCCACATCCAAACTCGGACGTCAGTTCCCTGGCCGCATTCGCTACGGTGTTCACATGGCAAGTACCTGGGATAGCGGTTGACGCTATGCTGGGCGTCATGCTAGTCATGAGTGCTTTGCTCACGTGGATGTACTCCTCGCGTTCCGCGTTCCTGTCATTGTCGAAATAAATGGGAGGAAACTGCTCTGGAAGCGTGGATCACACATTGCTGGAAGCATGATGATCTACCATGGACCGGACACTCTGTGGTCACATTGCCCGAGACTGCATGTAGCCGCAGGAGTGCGATGCAATCGCGACGGGGTCGATCAGTCTACACGGTGCCTCAGAACACTGGTGTGATTCGAGGCACGACCATGACACGATGGACGACGCCTAGAGGCAATATACAGGAGACACGTTACCTCTGTACGCCAACAACGTAATGCTGCGTCGTGGCGTTGGCAAGGACCAGCTAGCTTACCGGGCGGGTGGTCAAGGTAATAAGTAGGCCTCTCAGCCTCGCCACCATTGTTTCCTGATTCTGCGTCCCAAGGTAAACTTACCAGTGCTGCATTTTCTCGAGAGCTTTTAGTCCACCAAATGACAACGCGAACTATCACAGTGGAAGGAGACGGCGACTTTTCCAATGGATTAGTGGTGCCCCTAACTACAGTGTTCACGCCGCCATCCGGCTGTCCATGGCCGATCATTGCCTCAGATATCACTAACCCGGCGGATTTGGGGACGTGCGGTCCTCCAGAGTTTTCTAGTGTATGGACTTATGGATTCTATTCTCCTGGCATATGCCCTAGTGACTATACAGTCGGCTGTAGTTATACAGACATATTGGGCAAGGCCTGGACCGTCACACCAGGTGAAGAAGCACTATGGTGCGTCCCAATGTAGTCGCAACCCATCTCCATCATCACCATAAGGACGTTACTTACAGGGAGGCGACAGTTCTTTTGCCTGCGGCGGCGATCTGAGATATGCCGGATTAGCCACGCTTGACACCGATACAGGATTCGTAGTCCCAGCGATTCAAATCCGATATCAACAGCCAGATTTGTCTCACATCGACGTGGCGCCTACTTCCACTTCTACGAAACAAATCCCCGCCACAGCCACATCTATTTCGCCGAGACAAAACCTGACAACTTCACAAGGTCCAACGGTCTTCAGTCCGTCGGCAACCACTAGACCTAGTGAAGATCAAACTGTCAGGTCCACAAGCAGCCCTTCCGGGGTCTACTCAACCACCCAACCCACTGTCCCCCGCGGCCTGACAGATGGCGTAACGGCTGGGATTGCTGTTGGTGTGCTGCTGACTGTGCTGCTGTTGGGGTGTTTGTTCGCCTTGCTTTGGTACAGAAAAAGGCATGCGCGGCATCATATGATGGATTCCACGGCCGAAGTTCCCCATCTGGACGGCAATCCTGTCTCAGAACTGGAGGGCAAGAGGCGCGAGACGGCCCAGTCCTCTGCTGGGCTTTCTCCCACAGGCCAGTCCGGCAAATACGAAAGCAGTCCAGGAAGTCCAGCTCCTCCATATGTCGCGGAACTATCTGCAGATGAACCTGAGAAGACTGCAAGCTTGGAAGGAGCGGTGGCTGAGAAGTGGACTGTTGAGAGCATCGAGGCGGCCACAGAACGGAAGGTTGAGGTCCAGACTCATTGACAACATTTGCTTGAACGGGGATACGGAACAGCGGGCAGACGCGATATAGTCTAGATCCAAGCCAGCTGTCCTCAACCACGAGGTGGGTGCTCTCTTAAGGAGAGAATCTGAATTGCAAGCACGCAAAGCCACACTTCTAGAGCTTCAGCAGATCCACGTCGAAGAAGACCATATCCGGGAGAGAATACGAGCACTGCAGCCAGGAAGAGGGTCGAATATCTAGCAATGATTACGCTCATTATCTTCTATTCTTCATCATTATACTCTAGGACCACTTAGAGGTGAGATCGTATGTTCACAGTAGAGTTACTTAGTGTCCCAGGTTATTATCCGAGAGCACGTCATTTTTTATTGAGGGACAAAACCCCCTAAAAGCAGGACGTCCGGGGAAGGAGCGTCGAGAGAGACGGAACTGATTGGCTGCGAATAGCGGTCCTCTACCTAGTTTAACCCCGCTTTGGCGGCTTTGACAACCTGGGAGAAACCCAAGGACAGTGACAAAACACCAGGACTCACCTGTGCGTCTCTCCCTCTCAGAACACATCTCTAAGTCCAGCCTCCGGAAGGGTGACATCTGAAGATTTCGATATTAGGCCCTTCCCGAAGAAACCTCTCTCGTTGTTCAAAGCCCAGCGCGGAGTCACCAGAGCCCCTTCACCATGGTGGCCCTATCACAGCCCTCCCCAGAACCATCACACTCACCCCCAGCCTCCACCTCATCATTCTCCCCCTCCACCCAGCTAGAAGACGGCACGCGAATCCCCCAAGCAGGTCTAGTAGCAGCCCAAGCCCTCTTCAACCACAACCGCCGCGTAGAAGGCCTCTCGCGCTCAGCCGCGCTGCGTAAGAAGATGTCCATCCGCGAAGCCGCGGCCAAATGGGGCGCCAGCAAGACCGCCGTGGCCCGGCACCTCAAGGCCCTCCTGGAGACCAACCGGCCCTTCGTGTCCGACAAGCCGCCCGGCCGGCCGCGGGCCCTCACCCCGGCGGAGGAGGAGGCCCTGGCCGCCTTCTGCGTCTACCTCGCCCAGGGGAACTGCATGGGCAACATACCCCTCGTGCACAGGGCCGCCAACGAGCTGCGGGCGCGGCGGCGCCCGCCCATGGGGCCCTGCCACCGGCGCTGGGTCTGTCGGTGGCTGATGGAGAGGAAGGACCTGACGCTCAGGAATATCCCGCGCCCGGACAAGCAGTACCGGATCGAGGGGGATGAGGACGAGGTCGTGAAGGCGTTCTTCGATCGGGATGTTCGGGAGGGGATCGGGAAAGGTAGGACTGTCGTTGCTGAGCGCTTGGACTATGATGCGAGGACAGAGATTCCGGGCGGTCTTGCGGAAACTGTCCCCATGCTGCAAGTGCCTCTAGATCCTCGGCTTGTTGGGGCAGAGAAAGGGGGAGGAAGTCCTCACGATCTAGAAATGGTTTCACCTCCTCTCTAGTTATAAGGGGATATGGAGCAGCAGATTTGGCTTTGATGCTATTCACGGTGGTCTAAGGTGATACCCAGGGCACGAGCTGTAACGAGCGACAGGCAGGCTCCGGCTCTTTATATCAATATAACGCTTCTCGATAATAATTAGAACCATCACAATTCTCCTCCGAACGGCCATGGATACAGTACGCAGCTTATCCCTGTTTCGTTACAAACCCTTCCTCAGGCTATCACTGGAGACTGTAGGTACAGGTGATGATAATTTCATTATCAGTTGTCAACGAGGACAGCCGGGATAGTAGAGTCAGGGTACTTAGGACAGCTCTTGTGCATCCACAGTCGAAAGACAAGTAGCGCTGTTCATAAGGTAAATCAAATGGGCGCTACCTCCATAACCGGCATAACACCTTCGTAACCATTCCATTGCCTCCGGCCCCTATACGCTTAATGTCCAACGCCACCGGGTCCAGCAATCCACTCCCATCCCTGAAGCCCATTGCCCGCGGGCTGCTGTCCCTGTGCCTGTCCCTGTCCCTGCACCGGCGCAGCGTCATTGAATAACATTCCGTTCGCCGGCTGTTGTTGTTGCTGCACCTGCTGCCGCCTAGCGTTCTCCTCCTCCCTCCTTGCTTGCGCCTGTCTCTGCTGCCTATACATGAGCAAGAACACCAGCGCCGCCGCGAGACCGACAATGGCCAGACTCTCGAAGATGCCGTCGTCGTCAATGTCGCCCGTGATGTCCCCATCGCCGCCAGGCATCACGTCCTCATAATCCTCGTCGTACATTTGCTCGTAGTAGCGCATCTCGTCGTCGATAAAATTGGCTATCCATTCGCTCAAGGACCAATCCTTTTTCGGTGCTGCAGGTTCACAGGTTAGCCGAAGTGATTTGGACCCAGATGGTGAGGGTTTGCATACCTGGTTCGTCTCTGATAGAGTTGACACGTCCATGTGTGAAGGTGTTCCACGCGCTCCTCGCCCTCAGCTTCAAGAGACTGAGCGTCACGGGTAGATATGCCTCCTCATTCGTCTCTAGCGCAGAGTCGTAGTACCGCTTAGCCAGATGGAAGTCCTGGTTCAGACCGACACCGTTCTCATGCATCCAGCCGAGGTTATACAGCGCTTGCGCGCTCTGTTGGTACTCCGCTGCACCGGCATAGCACATGACAGCCTTGTCGACATCTGTATTTGTGCCGATGCCTTCAAGGTAGTAATCGCCCATCTTGACTAGTGAGTCGATATTGCCTTGCTTCGACGACCGCGTCCAGTAAATAAGTGCCAGGTCCGGATTCTCAAGCAGTGCCGGCTTCTCCTTGCCGTTGATCAACCACTGCGGCAGCGGCAGCCGTGACTTGTCCGGATCAAGCATGTACGCGACGTTGTTCTGCGCCTTTTCATAGCCTTGCTCGGCGATGCCGAGGTACTCGAGGAAGGCAAGTTCGTGGTCCCCATCTTCGTAGGCAATGTTAGCTTCGGCCCACGATGACACCAGCGGCTCCGCCTTTTCGGCCACGTTCTTGTAGAATCCTGCTGCCGTACTACAAGACTTCTCGCGCCCCACGCCGGCCACGTTCATCTCTGCGAGGTAGTAGAATGCTTCAAGGTTGCCATAACGAGCGGCCAGTTCAAAGTAGTGGTTCGCGTTCCCCAGGTCGTCGACGTTGCCTTGGTCGAGATAGAGTGCCCCGATCTGGACCTGTGCCGGAGCGTAGTCCTGATCTGCTGCGGCTTTAAACAGCTCCGCCGCTCTGACGACGTTCTGCGGCAACCCATAACCGTGCAGCAGCATCAAGCCGAGGCCATACTGGGATTGGGGGTCGCCTGACTGGATGCCGCGGTCAAACCAGAATTTAGCTCTTTCAAAGTCAATCGGGACGCCGTCACCTCTCAGGTACATGCGCCCAAGGTATCCGGCCGCCCTGCCAGCCATCTTGTCCAGGCCGTGTTTGTAGGTTTCTACTATCCTACCTTTCTTCCAATACTTGGACGTCACCATGTAGAAATATTTCCTTGCCAGGTCGTAGTCTTGTTCCAAGCCCCTCTGCCCGTCATAGTATACTCGTCCGAGGTTAAACGCCGCCTTGAAGTCGCCCTTTTGAGAGATGAGATCCCAGTATTCGATGATGTCGTCTATCGAGGCGTAGGCACCAGAGTTAGGGTGCGTCTGCTTGGCGTTGATACCGGCACTTGAGACACTAGCTCCTTCACCGTACACGCCTCCCGTCTCGTCAGCGATGCGGTACGACTCCTGCACCCAGCTCATACCGCCCGGTGGACCAGAGCGGTACCATGCCACAGCCTTGTCAGCCACGCGCTTGTAGTACTTGACGGCGGTCTCACAGCTCTTAGTCGTGCCGATCCCGCTGTGGTGCCGGTGAGCGACCGTCATCTCGGCCCTGGTGTGCCCTTGAACCGCAGCAAAGGTGTAATAGAGCAGTGCCCTGGCTTGATCGCGCTCTACGGCACCGCCTATACCGGTCGAGTACATAAATCCCAACATGTGCTGCGCCGAGCTGTTACCGTCGACGTTAGCCAGCTGGTGGTAGTAGTCGAAGGCGGCCTTGAAGTTCTTGGGGTGGGTGAAGTTGCCGTAGAAGTTCATTTGGGCTAACACGAAGAGGGCATCCGAGTTGTTTCTTTGGGCGAGCTGCTCTAGCGTCGTGACTGCTTCAAGAAGGGGGCCGGTTATTTTGTATGATTGTTTCGAGTGTTCGGCAGGCGGAGGAGGGGCGCTGATTCGGAAGCTTGGAACAGCTTTCAGGGCGTAGCTGAAGATGGTACCTATGAGGCCGCTTTGTTTTCGCCGTCGATGTTGCAATGGCGGGTAGATCCTCCTCAGGTTGGCTACTACATGGTCAACCGCATCGTGTCCTGGGTGTAGGGTCAGCTTATCGGAGTCCAGCCGGGGATCGGGGACCGCTGGCCTTGTCCATACGTTCTATTTGTTCTCTCAGACCCGTAGTTGCCTCACCCCTCGACCCTCGGCCGGTGGGAGCGCCATCTTGAGCCTCGGCGAAAGATAGGCTGAGAGCCTGGAGGAGTGCTGTAGGGGACCATGTCAGTGGTTGGAAAATCCCAGGTGGCTCCGGATGTCAAGATGCTCACCAAACAACAAGAGAATACGCCTCATGATGGGCTATTGGTGGGGGAAATATTATCCACAACGCTCCTCATGTCATAACATGCGTACGTTGAGTTGGGAGGAAACCTTATCGTTGCATGACCTTAATGGTGGTGGTTGAAGGAGCCACGCGTGTCGCAAACACTTTCTAGGTTGATACCAGCTGTCCAGTTCGGCTTGAGCTTCACGTATGACGGTGCAAGGGGCCCCAGCTACAAGTCAGCTTCCTTAGCGCAGCCGTTACGGCGGGTCCAAACTGCCCGTTTCGGCCCCACCTAAAATTGATGATAGCATCGCATACAAAAGAGTTAGCGAGATCACATAGAGAAATTCTTCGAGACGTCTCTTGAATAATATTGCCAAAGCTGCCACCCATATCATAGGACTACACCTGAGCAACTTGGGCGGACCCAGTGTCAAAAAAAAAAACAGACGACTGGCCACGCCATCCAGATCTCGTCTCCTCCAAGATGTATACCTTGAATTGCACTGATGGATACCAATACCGGGGTGAAGAGGGCATATATGTTCTGGATCTCATTCCTCTGTCTTCAGGCGTAGCTGCCATAGCCTCAGATCAGACCATTTCATTATTTGACCCGATCCGGCTAAACCATGGACCGTCAAACAGGATACGGACAAACCATGGGAATCTTGCGGTTGCGAGGGCATACAGTGCCACAGATTCAATAGTAGCCACAACGGGGGAGAACGGTACGGTATCATTATGGGATTTGAGACTAGATCCATCAAAGGCGTCCGTCATGAAGCTTGAGGGTAAGAATAACATCTTCATATCTTCTCTATTCAGCATCGGATATAGCTAAATGCGCAACAAAAGGCAACCCAATAAGTTTGATGTCGCTAGCCTGCTCCAGCTCGACATTTACAGTGGCTGCTGGAACGGAACTGGCAGAGGCAGAACGTCAAGCATCGGTGTTGATATGGTATGTCTATGTGAGCAAGCAGCTTGGGCAAAAGCTCACAACATACACTAGGGACATAAGATCCGGTTCAGCATCTCGGATACAGTACAACGAAATACACAGTGATGATGTGACTGAAGTACGGCTCAATACAGAAGGTTTTCTTTAGATGGAAATACTGACCTATGGCAGCTCAATTTCCACCCCAGTGATCCTAACATTCTGCTCTCCGGCTCCACTGACGGGTTGGTCAACATAAGCGACACCAGGATAACAGACGAAGATGAAGTCGTCATCACGGCCTTCAATCACGGCTCGGTCCATAAAGCAGGATTCCTGAACGACACCGAACTCTTCGCCATCAGCCACGACGAGAAATTCGCCCTCTACAACATGGCCCAAAGCGAGGAAGAGAAAGGCTCTGCGACGCTTGATCTCGGAGATATCAGGGAGGTCCTCGGCTGCCAGTATGTGGCCAACATATTCGCGAAGCCGAGTGGCGTGGAGGCAATTATCGGAGCCGGATCCCAAGAGTAAGTCCCGATGTCTCGACATGCGCAGAGGCATTTTGCAAAAAGCAAAAGCTAACACATCCGCAGCCAAGAAATGTTCCGGATGATACATCTTTCTAAACCAGGAGATGTTTGGGCCTTGGACAAAGACTCAATTGTCGGATTCCCCGGCGCGCATGGATCAGAACTGGTTCGCAGCTTCTGCTTCTTCCCCGGACAGGATATCGTCTTCACAGCTGGAGAAGACGCAGCCATCAAGAGTTGGCGGCCTAGCTGAGGAAAGGGTCTGGGATGTTACTTTTTCATCATAGTCCCTATCGAACTTTGCCATGTAGTCCTTGATACCCTACATTAGCGGATTAGATTCTAGATATGAAGCTTATGCTCACCCTTGCAAAATCGACTCAGGGGGAAGCCAAATCGCCTTTCCATTGGCGGCCAAACACCGCCATAATATCCTCAACCATACTTGTCATGCTTGTTCTTGGTCTTCAGGTCCAATAGAACTTCATGATAATCGCCCTCTCTCCTGGCCTTCTTCAGACGCTTGATCTCTTCTTCCTCCAGCTTCCGACCGACAGCCTCCTCCAGCTGACCCCTGCTGACTTTTTGCAGGGCCTTCTCCTCTTTAGCAGCCTTATTCCGAGGCTTGAACCTAGCCTGCATTCGGATGTACAGCGTGGTCTCGAAACCTGTCTCTGTCGCATCGCCACGGACCTCGGGCACTGCGCTGGCTTTGGAGGACGATGGCTCTTTGACTGTCAGATATGTATCCCGTAATGTCTGTATCTGGAAGGTTCCCGGTTTCTCGGCGGTTTCGGTAAGCACGAAAGTCTCGAGCGGTGATACTGCTTCTGAAGTCGCGGAAAACATGCCGAACTTGTCACAGCTTAAATACCTGCAAAAAGTGATTAGCTACATAATTCTGGACCTGTGACGTAAAGATCCTAGACTTACTTGCCGTGATGTGACTTGAAGCGGTAGTGCTCGGTTCCGGGGATCTTGCTCGTTACCCAGACCTGCCGTACGTCGTGTGGTTCCGCACTCGAAGGGTTACCATCGACAATGTTCTCAATCGGTATCGTGAAGACCTTGCCCGTGACATCACACGATAGTGCAGAGGGTGGTGAAGTCGGAAGAACAAACATGGTAGGTCCTGAGATGTCCGTCACGACGTCGGCGGAGAGCCAGCTGTCATCGTTTTCGACATCCTCCTCCGTCCTGGCTGCTTTCGATCTGGCCTCACTATCGCCTCCCTCTGTCCTCTTCCGCTTCTTAACCTTCTTGTCCCCTTTGAAAGATAGTGGTTTAACCATGTTGGCGTGTCAGCGGGCGTAGCACTGGCCTATTATGTCGTTATGAGCAGTACGTAAAACACAGAAATAGGACTGAGGCTAGTCTAGCAAGGGCACTGAAGCTGTGACGTTGTGGTGCTTATCGCGATAAGAGCTGCCCCTCTTGGCGTTTCCTTCTTCAGCAGGTGGTAGAAGCGTCGGCTTCCGTCGGCTGTCGATATATAAGCTGAAGGTACGCTCCTTTCCTTGAACGATCAGCTAAGGCACTCTGGTAAATGCGCATAGTCCTGACCGTATCCTAGAGAAGAAGCTTAGTTCGTCTGTCCCAAAGTCGAAGATGGCTCCGCTTGCCCAAGCCGTCACGGTCTCTTTGAACGACCTCAAGAATGGTATGCAGTTAGAGCGCACACTGTGTAACAACCGACAAGAACACTACCAACTGGCTGACGGATCACAGGCACTGTGTCGTTTGAAGCTCTTCAAGAAGCATTCGGTCCAGACTCGCTTGGGATCCTGGTTGTGAAGGATGTTCCGGCTGAGTTTGCCGAACTAAGACGCCGGCTGTTGTCTTATTCATCCTATCTCGGCAATCTCCCCAAAGAGACACTTGGTATAGGACTTCTTACCCCTTACATTCCCACTACGTGTATTCGCCCACTAATTGCTACTCAGATCAACTCGAGAATGAGAAGGCTAAATATCTCACCGGCTGGTCTCTAGGCAAAGAGACCCTTAAAAACGGCCAAGTTGACACCTTAAAGGGCTCCTTCTACGCCAACTGCGCCTTCTATGTCGATCCTTCACTCTCATGCGCAGTTCCTGCCCCAGAGTTTAACCAGGACAATTTCCCAGAATATCTATCTCCTAACATCTGGCCCGACGGCCAGACCCTCCCAGGATTCAAGGAATCCTTCGAGGACCTTTGCCGCCTGATCATCGACGTCGCCGTCCTGGTGGCCAAGGCCTGCGACAGGTTCGCCGAGAAGGAGATCCCGGGTTACCCCAAGACCTACCTCGAGCGGATGGTAAGCACATCCACCACAACTAAAGCTCGTCTCCTGCACTATTTCCCCGAAGAGCCCGCCTCCGCATCCGCACCCACCAAAGCGGCCGAGATAGCAAACGGCACCGGTGATGAAGACGACTGGTGTGCTACCCACCTTGACCATGGCTGCTTGACAGGCCTCACCTCCGCGATGTTTGTCGACGAGTCGAAATCCGTCCCAACCGCCCCGAAGTTCGAACCTGATAGCCCGGCCCTGACTCTCGCGCCACTCGACGAGCTGGCTGCCTCACCCGACCCGGCGGCAGGGCTGTACATCAAGTCCCGCACCGGGGAGACGGTTCAGGTCAAGATCCCGCGGGATTGCATAGCGTTTCAGACCGGTGAGGCGCTGGAGCGGATCACTGGCGGCAAGTTCAAGGCCGTGCCGCATTTCGTGCGCGGAGCGAGGGCTAGCATGAGCGATGGGCGAATCGCGCGGAACACGCTCGCCGTGTTTACGCAGCCGAATCTTGGTGAGGAAGTTGATCGCGAACAGCACATCACTTTTGGGGAGTTTGCTAGAGGAATTGTGGCAAAGAATACCGTTTCGTAGACTTTCAATAACGCTCCGTTGGCCGATATCTGGCTATCTTCGACCTACCTTCTACACAGATGACCACAACAACCACGTACGCACAATGTGACAGCTGACTCTCAGCGACAAATCAACCACCACGGTATTGTAAGCACGGGACTAAACAAAACCAAAACATCAAAAGAAAACGTACAACATCAGGGATTCCCCGGTGGTCACCCACCAGAGTACTGGTCTGACGATCATAAATCTTGTCTACTGGATCTTGGAGGTCTAAAATCGGTCCTTTTGGGGTCGGAAAATGGCAGCCTCGGATCTCAACAGGTCTCGCTGTATGCGGCCATCCCGTTTTGGTGTTTCCATGACACATAGCGGTTGACGATAAGACGGCGGCCCGTTTGACTCTTGAGGGCTTTATATTCTATTGCGGGATAAGGGGGGGGGAAATGCCCCACTGCGGCAGTATCACATAAGGTATTAGCATTTCAAAGCTCCACTAGCAACCAAAGGGTGGATGGCCGAGCGGTCTAAGGCGCTCGATTCAAGTGTTAACACACTTCCGTCTAATAAAGACATGGAGCATTCGAGTATCGCAAGATGCGTGGGTTCGAATCCCACTCCACTCAATTCTTCCTTTTTTTTTGGTTCTGCCGACCCTTATAATTGACCTTGTGAGCAGTAGTATTAGTAAAACGCAAGAGTGAGATTATACGATGCGAATTGGTGAGTGCACTCTGCTCACTTTGAGGTTCGCCGGTAGCTCGACTAATGCGTATAGAATCTGCACACTCTGCGTAGATGAAGGGCACGGATGGAACAGCAGTGCATATCACGAAACGAACAACAGATAAGATCAGAAGAGACCAGAAGATTGAAGAGCTTGCTTGCAATTAGGGTATCTAAGGTTGTGCCCACGAG
Organism: Coniochaeta prunicola; assembly: GCA_007388105.1. Lineage (NCBI taxonomy): Eukaryota > Fungi > Ascomycota > Sordariomycetes > Coniochaetales > Coniochaetaceae > Coniochaeta > Coniochaeta prunicola. The sequence continues at coordinate 86,218 of SMOB01000229.1, read as the reverse complement.
GGTATTTGCCAGAACTAGGTAGGCTAGATAGAGCACACTTGAAATACTCCATTTCACCAATCCGATTCATGACTCCGGAAGCAGCGTAATAAAATAAGGACTATTCACCTCACTTCCCAATCCCCGACATCTCCAAATCCCCCTGTCTTCGAGCTTTCCAAGCACCATGCTGGCCAGCAAACTTGCCGTCTTTTCCCAGCTTCTCCTCCGTGACCCACTTCCTCAACCTGATCAGTCCCCAAGCAACCCAAAAGATAATCAGGCACGCCGCCGCAATGCCGAACACATATCCAGCCACTACTCCCTTCCCGTCTACACTCGGGTCGAGGAAGCTGTAGACGTAGAACCCCTTCGTCGCCTTTGTCAAGTACGCCAGCGCCAAGTACAGCGCCAAAATCACGATAAGCCACAGCATATGCACCAGCGGCGGGACGTCAGTGCGCGGGATGAAGATCTCGAACAGCGCGAAGAAGCTATTCATCGCGTGCTGCGAGATGTTGCTCCACGCACCGAAGACGTCTGGAAACCAGGTGCCGCTGTACAGCCGCGCCCAGTAGACTATGCTAACGATGAAGGGGTAGACGACGACGGTGGTGTAGAAGAGCGAGTGAAGCGCCTGTAGCGGGCGTGGAAAGCGGTCGAGGAGAGCGCGGCCGGTGACGGCGTAGGTCAGGGTGTGGACGGATGAGATGAGGAAATAGAAGGCGATGCCCCAGTAGGTAAGAACCGTAAAGTAACTGAACTGCGCGCGGGAGGTGGTGCAACCTCCGAGAGCCTGGTGGGAGCAGTACCAGCCCAAGATGAAGATTTCGACGACGAATGTATAGAGACACTGCGAGCTCCAAGGTTAATAGGCTGTCAATTTGGGTAGGTTATACAAAGGACCTACGAAGAGCGCACGGAAGAAGAACAGCGTATATGGAGGGAGTAGCCACGACGTCTCGAACCTATGCGATGGATCCCAGAGGTCCCTTCCGAAGGAGAATGGTCGAGCCATGGCCAAATCCTCTGCCGTCAACGACCAGCCTTGGTGGGACGAAACCCAAACAGAAGTATGAGAACGCTGCCCCGAGGAAGAGTACGAATATAGGACGTGGATGTTGATCTCGTCATAGAATAAGCAAAGCCAACAAGAGTTTCAACGGTAAGAAATATGTGGTAAGCCACCGGCACTTTACGCAAGGTTGTGTTGGGCCGTGCTGCTCGAGGTCAAGGGTCCTTCAATCCTGGCCTCTCGACCGGCGGCTGAACACTTGGACAGGACTTCAGCTGGCATCGACGTGGCCAATGAGGTGCCTAGCATGGTCGCCAGCAGCCGCAGATTAATGTACCGAATGTTGCACTGCTTTACTTGGCCCAGGCCATGATCTCCTGCCGTGTTCACTGTTGGAGAGGTCAGGCCCGTCGAGAACACGAGGTAACAATTCTGCACCATCATCTTGTGTGCGTAATGCGCTTGCTCAGGTCGTGCCGAAAATGGGTATCTACCAAGCAGATCGTGTAATCTACGGCATCGACGAGCCGGACATCACGTCGATTCGCGGACAGGGCAATGTGTTGCTGTCTCGTTTTCAGAGCGCAGAGGGATGTGCGAAGCTCTTTTCCTTTGTTTCTTAGATCCGAAGATTTTCCATGCGCGCTGGTCCCCAAAATGATCCAAGGTTCAAAGGAGTAAGGGAAGAAAGGAGCAACGCAATGTCAGTGGCTTGCTGAGCTTTCACACCTTCGTCTTCGGGGCCAACACTCCATTGGATACCAGCTGGTTCTTACGAACTTCATTCGAGCCACATGGCGAACATGATCATGCTCGACACGGCTCGACGGAGCTGAATCCAAGATGCGCAGGGACGAAAGGAAAGAGCCAATCGTGGATGCATAAGGTACGTACCTACCTACCTAAGCTATTGGACATTCCGTAGCGCAATAGCAGATAGGTAATTCTTTGTTGGGTAAGGTGAGTGAAGCTTTTGGAGGTTTCTTCGATTGTACTGAAGTACCTGCAGAGCTCAGGAGAGTTCGCTTAGGTTGCGTCGAGTATTAACCACCTGAACTTGCATGCAGCTTGATCGATCCCTCAAGGTGCCTAAATTTTATCGCTAGCGGCATGCATCGGGGATAGTGCTTGCAGGCCGTAAGATATAGTAGCGGGCGACTACCTTAGTTCTTGGCTAAGAGGTAGCTTTACTGCGTATCTAGGTAGGTACCTAGTGAATCATCATTTTGGTGTTGAGGTGGCGTCTTCCTAACGCCAACACAAACCGAACGGTAAGGTACGGTAGCAATTTGGAAGGCACGACCACGGATTCGTCTGGAACATGTCCCATGGTTGCCGTTCGATATTATCCCGATGTCTGCGTGGGGTTTTGATATTAAAATGGGCCCGTTATGGAATGGCTCGTGACAAGAGCTTAAGGTCAGGAGTGTAACCCCGCGAACCGGGTCATGAAGTGAATTACACCTGGGTTGCGGTCCAGAAGCGGCCTAATTTAGATAGCGCCTTACATGGATGCAGTCTTGTTCAGCATCGTTTATTTTAACAATGGGTGATCGTTTGGATCTCTTGAGGAAGTCGCAAGCGGATGTTTGTACTTGTTCCACCTGTACTTGCCTACGAGGTGCCTCTTGGGAGTAATATCGTATCGTTACAGATAATATTTCTTGGGTTGTTTCTAGCTGCGCTTCTCAAGGAAATTAGAGATTGAACTGTATTCTTGCTAGTACTGCTGCTATCGAGCTCCGCACATCCAAAAATCTTAGAGCGTTGATACAGGGTACCTTGCATGTTTGTTCCAGGGTGCACGTTCAGGGGGCTCGCATGTTAGGGACCACCATTAGAGTCGCCCCTTCTCCTGGCATGGCTGTTCGACGGATTCCCTTAGCCTGGCAGTCCATCGAACGGGGTTGAAGCGGAGTGCGTTGTGAACTTTCAATAGTTTCCCTTCCAGTCTTTCCTTTTCCCAAGACCTTTCGAGTCTCCCAGTATAGAATTGCAACGATATTACCGCTTGAGTACCTAGATACTTACTCATTGCTGGCGGCTTTCAATCATTTTGCTTTCCACTCCTACATGGTGGTATCTTGCAAACCGGCCTTATCGTCGTGACCGAAAGTTGTCACATCTGACAGCTTCAGCCCCGTCTCAAACATTCGTATTTCTCTCTCTCTGCGTACGTGCGCCTCCGTTCTCCATCCTCTACGACGTCCACTTCTCAAAGCTGCGAGCTCACTGGCTCATAAGTCGATCGTAGCAATTCGAATAGGCTTGCGCCCGTTGAGCCATCTGGCTCGTGTCTAGGTTCTGAGACATCCGGCGGTTTCCAGGCGCAGCTTTCTCTGAGACCTCCGGGTTCTAGTCTGCCAGACTGTTTCCCACGGCGAGTGCACGACGTGTAAAGTGCACCACGTGCAATCCAGAGCGCTCACTATCATTCCATTGCATTCGATCAGCCCTCGCCTCATTCCGCGCCGACGAGATTGTTTAGCAAGACGCGCTTTGGGCCATGTCTTGACCTATCTTCCCGTTGTCTCTCACTACTTGTCCCGGTCGGGTCCCCCGTCGCAGATCTCTTGCCGATAATATCGACCGACCACCATCTCTGCATCGCCGACGCCACGAGTTTTGGGAGCAGGAGCGAAACCGAAAACGCTTTCTGCAGCTAGAAAGCGGAGCTCTCTCGACTGTATCGATCGCGACCCTGCATCCACAAAGGGGATCGACAAGATTCGTTCGGGTCTCCGTGTGGGACACGGCTGTGGTCCCTGCCGATCAGCGCAGATACCCGCCAATGCTGGTCTAGCATCCACGTTATAAGGCGACATCGCTGCTGTGTACCATGGCTACTGTCAGCCAGCCGCGGTCAATCCGTGCTGGTGGTGAGTGTCCCGAAAGCACGCCAGACGGCTCGACGCCGACGCATGAGACGATGCACCCTCAAGAAGCGGCCCCTCACGTCCCCCCGCCGCGCAGACGGCCGACCCCACGCCATCCGATTCCCTCGATGCAAGCAGCCTTTGCCGAATCACTCGATGAGGCTACCAGAGGTCCTGTGGTTGAGAAGCCAAAGCTGCGGTGCGGAGACGCAAAGTCCCGTCGCGAGGCATTGTTGGATCAAGGAAAAGACGACCCTGCGCCTGCCGAAGAATGGCGTTACAGACCGGGCCAGAATTGCCACGAGTTACGGAGACTTGTCGCTCAACTCTCATTCGGAGTCTACCTGCTATTGGAGGGCATGGCAAACAATAGGATAGATGTCATCACTATCCTTCAGAGCCACATTGACGAAGTTGATGAATTTCTAGAGACGACACTGGAAGATATGGCGCTTGCCAGCAAGGATCTGCAGGACCGTCTGGAGCTTTTGAGCTTACCCCTGAACAACATGCAGGTGTTTGAGAAGATGTTGGAGGACCGCGCTTTTCGGCTGCAGATAGTGACCGGCAACGAGGCGATAGAACACATCGTATCCCGTACGACAACTGCACTCTTGCAAACGGCTCAGGATGTGGCTGAAGGTCTTAAGTCGACCCAAGAATTCACAGTTTACCTAGCCGAACAGGACCAGGGACGATGGAGATATCAGCGGCCTGATGTGGAGTCTGTCTACAAGGCGATGAAGGGAAATGCGGACGGATGGTACAATGCATTCCTGGAGTTGCAAGATAAAGGCAACGCGCTCAACGTACTCATCGTTAAACTCAATGGCGTTGTCGCTGAGATGGAACGGAAGGCCGGTGAGGTTAGCCGTCGAACAAGGGTAAAGTTCATTCTCATGTTGCGCCCTTCTGAGTTCAGAGACTGATGAGTTGCTACAGTTTAGTATTCAGCCGTACACTGGGCCGATGCATTCGCCTCGGTCTTCTCAGAGCTCGACCTCTACGATTACCGCGGCCGACTCGCCTCCTTCTAAGATTCCAGACGCCCCTCCACGCTTATCGCTTAGATTGAGCTCCATTATCAAACCTCGAACATCTGTCTCGTCGTATTTCGATATTTCTGGAAAGAGGGACACTGTAATTCTATCCAAAGAATTGCCCACAGAAATAAGCGAGCTGCAAGAGCCCGCGGAGGTCGAGGCGGAGATCGAGACGGAGGCCGATATTCCAGTCCCTGAGAAGGTGGCCGAAGCGGAAATCCTAACGACCCTAGAAGCAAAAACCTACCAAAGACCAGAAGGAGTTTCTCAAAAGTCACCACCGATAGAGCCAGGATCGGGCGTGCAAAGTTCATCTGTGGGCTCAGATGTACCCAGCATGGGACAGGGAGTCGAGTCGCCGCGCATATCTGTAACGGCCACGCCACTTTTAGATTCACCTCTCACGGATGGTGAGCATGAAGAACCCGTATATATCTTACAACCTCGTACTTATACGCCGCAACCTTCGTCTCCACTGCCATCACCTCGTTTCCACGATGGTTCTGCGGGACCGAGCAGGAAACAACCCGCGCCAGTCGGAGAGCGAGAACGGCAGCTTGTGGAGCAAGAGAAGGCGCTGGGAAGAAAAGAGCCTGAAATTGAACCTGAAGAACAAGAGTCGGCCTATCAACCTAAACAAAGAACCTCGTTACGGCAAAGAGTGTCCTTGAAGACGACTCCGCCAGAATCTATCCTGGTACCACCTCCGCGCTCTCGCGACAGGCAACCTTATGGGCAAGCATCACCGGTGCGAGCTTCCCCACAGATTTATCAAGGGCCCGATTCGGCCTATGCCTCGGATGTCGAACGGCAGGCGGTCAACTCCATGGTGTCGATGGACTCTACCCTCGTTGATATGTCGCCTCCGTCATTTCAGCGTCCTGCGCTTATACCGTCACCCCACTCGGATCAGCAATTCTTCAGGCCCGTGCAGGCAAGCCCGCATTCACCTTTACAGCAGAGGCCGCATACTTCGCACACGGTGAGACCTCGTCATCCGACCTATCAACAGCAACATCAACGAAACGTGCCTTCGCGAATGGGCATGAGTATGATGAGCAACAGCACGACTCTGACGAGTCAGACCGGGCAGACGGTGAAGAAGAAGCGGAGTGCATTCGGCTGGCTCAAGAAGGCTTTCTCGCTAGACGAAGAGGAGAGGGCGGAGTTTGAGGCGAAGAAGCATCAGCATATTCAGAATCCCTACTATGAAGCCAGGAGCCCCAAGTTCTTGGACGGAAAGCGAATTCGATGATAATCCGACTATCGTATAGTCGTTATTTGCGAGCATCGTGCGTTAGCGAGCTTGATACCCTCCTGCGACAGCATGTTTTCTTATTTTTGCTTTGCAGAGTTTCTGTCCATGTCTTAACATGTAATGTACTAGGTCGGTGGAGTCAGGGGTTGGCAGCAGAGAGGCAACAGTCCGATGACAGCGCAGCAGTAGCTGAGAAGTTTCTCAGGTTGCGTACCTACTTATTGAGCGATGCATCTGTTCTCTGCAGCATTTGGTGGTCATTTGCCTGCGTTTCATTTTGGGGGCATCATTGGATGATTGGGCAAGGTGTTGGGGTCGTTATGATTGACTAACACTCTCTATATCACGGTTGACGAAGACGTCTAATAACCTACTATGATAATGTTTTAAACGTAAAATTTGTCTTAAATGCATCTCTCTTCTGCACCCGAGACTGGACCTCTGAAGACCCTCAATTGGCCATACACTCATCATACTGCGGTACGTTTTTGGGAAGGCGAGGCCCTTTTGGGCGGCATGATCCTAAGACCACGTGACATACATGTGCATGCCCGATGCCGATACTTGGCCCGCCAAAATTTTTATACCAGCCGAAACAGCTTTGACCCTTCTTCCTTTGACCAGGTTGCATACTGTTACCATGGCACAGATACGAGACCTTACACAGGATCTTGAACGGCACCGCCAGGTTCTTGAGGAGACTGTCAATAATCTCCGGAAGTCCCTACATGTCTGGGAACAATGGTACATCGAGTATTCCCACCTCAAAGAAGAAGTGACCACCTTACCAGAACAGCCTCCGTCCCAGAAGGATCTGGCCCGGATACGGCGGGACTTTGACAGTGAGCTTATAACTAAGAAGGAAATCAATGAGATCTTCGGCAAGAACGATCTCAGAAAGCCCGAGCAGATCGTTAGCGTGCTGTCACGTCGGATCGACTATGTCGAGAAGAACTTGGAGACGCTCGAGAAGCAGCTCGAGGCAGCGGAGAACAAGCTCGCTGCTTCAACGGTGATTGCTGAACCAGATGGGGCTGTTGATGAAGAAAGTGGTCTGCCTATCACGGATATCATCGAGGAGATTGATGAGGAGGGGAATGTGGTCAATTTCCGGCTGCAGACTGGTGGCGATGTTGGGCCGAAGGTGCTCGACGCGCTCAAAAGAGCCGGTATTGATTCCCTGGAAGAGACGGAGGAAACGAGAGATGGCAAACTCCCGGATGCATCTAAGAGTGACCCAGCTAAGAGCAAACCCGAGGCCAAACCGATTTCTCGCCCTGATTCGGCAAACGAGACAAAAGAAAAGCCCAGTCAGGATGACAAGAAGGCTAATACGCGGAAAAGCGTGTCCTTTGCCGAAAAGCTCGAGGTTTCTGAATTCTCAGACGCCGACCATGACAATGAGGTCGAGCCGAGGTCGAGGGCGGCTCAGCGTCTCGATGCAATTATGCAAGAAGCCAGGGAGCTGGAAAACATGCCTCTCGACTCCGCAAACGTGCCCGAAGATGAGTCGGAGGATGATGCAGAGCTTCGCCGAGATATGCTAGCCTACAGCGCATCTGAAATCGGCCCTATAGTTGCAGAACTGGAAATAGACGAAGGGTCAGATGATGAAGATGATGATTACGAACTCGACTACACCGAGGATGAAGATGAAGAGGACGAGCTCGGCCGGACGAAGCACAGTGTCATCACTAACGATTACATCAGGCGCATGCAAGAGCTTGAGAAGCGCTTGGGCGTGGAGTCTGCCTTCGCCGTTGAGCGATCGGCACAACTGGAAATCCCTGTGGAAGGACTTGGGCAGATTAGGGTTGTGCACCCAACTGGCGACGAAGCGCATAAACCTGCCACTGCACATGAAGGCAAGCCGAAGGGAGATAAGCCGGCCAAGAAAGGCGTCAGATTTGCCGAAGAGCTGGATGTTGCGGATGAGACCAAATCAACAACAGTCCTTCCTGAGCGACCAGCTGCAAAGAAAGTGCCTGAGATCAGTCCCGTGATCGAGATCGTCACGGAGAGAACCAGCGAACCTGTACCTCCTCCGGCCGAACCGTCCTCGAAAAAACCGTCGCGCTTCAAGAAGGACCGTGCCGGAGGCAAATCCGCGGCAACGGGGGGATTGCCGGTCGGTCCACTAAACGCGCCGGTACGGTTCCTGGACGAAGACCGAACTGTGGCTCCCTCCGGACCGGAGGGCAAACCCCTGGCAGACGGCGTCCTTGAGCGGCAGCCGACGACGACTCCAAAGGATCCAGATGAGATGGACGCTACTCTGTTACACCAGGAAGCAGCTGTCGAGTACCATCGTATGCGGAACCGGATGATCCAGAGAGACGGCGGCTTCAACAAGGAGGACGACCGGGTGATTGTACCTCTAGACGAAGAAGAGGGTGGCCCGAAGAAGATGAGCCGGTTCAAGGCCGCTCGGCTGTCGCGGCAATGAATGTCTTGGGCTGCTGCAAGTTGAGCGTGAAAGTTCAGGCTGACTGGCTAGTTCAGACTAATTGAAGTCCGATGCCCGACTTTATCTCTATTCTCTCTTCTATCTCTGTGACTATCTCTAGCCTGGGGTTTTTTGTTGAGGGGGCTGGCACTAAAACCCAAACATCTGGCACAAGTAATACCGTCGCCTGTGTGTACTCAGAGCATGTCAAGCGCCGAGGTAAGGTAGGATACGAGTCTTTCTTTCCCGCCGCCTTGAATCAACATCGGCTTTATACATGCCGAGACACAAGGCAACTCAAGAGACGGAACGCTTCTTATCTGACAATTGATGGTCTGCAGCTCACCATCTGCATTCCATTACTAGCGATTCCAAGAGCAAGTCCGAATGGGGCTCTCTGACGCCATGACTTTCGACTGTGGTCCCGGCGATTCGTTTAACCCATCACATTACGCTCAACTGTCCAGCTTATAGAGTTAACATAGTCGGCAGTCAATGAATGAGCTTATTATGTTCTCCAGTCCTAAGGTGGTTAAGAACAGTCTTCCTGGTATTGTGAACGCCACGTACGCCATTGTACCTGATTTTGATAGACCGGTAGATTTTTCCGGCCGTCGTGCCTTAGACACCCGATCCTCCATGTTCCTGCCACATCCTTCCTGGCGCATCTGCCACTCAACTGATCTTGGCGTTGCTAAAGTCCATCTCCGGATGCTGCGCCTGGAACTTCTTGAGGATATCCAACTTCTTCTGCTCGTCGCTGGTCGGCAGCCCCATCTCTTTCTGCCGCTGGTCGAACATCATTTTCTCGACCATGGTCCTCGTCTCGCCCTCGAGGTCGGATAACTTGCTGTTCTCAGGCACGATCTTGCTGACGTCGATCTTGGGCGCTCCAGCCACCACGTGCGGCCACCACTCCATCTTGTTCACTTTGTCTAGGTGGATCTCGACCGTCTTGGTGCCGTCGGGCGCCGCCGCCAAGGTCCAGGTGCTGTCGTCTACACGGATCGGAGCGAATAGGTTACCCTAGGGGCCGTGTTAGCCGGGATGAGTAATTGGGTTAGAGGAGTGAGGAGAACGTACTGTTACGATTGGCTCCTGCCCCTTGACGCCGGCCACTATTTTGCTTTTTTGAATGTCGATCTTGAGGTCTTTGCTCTTGTAGTTACCTGGCACTGAGAAAGTGAGATCGAGGTCGCCGATTGTCTGTGTCCACTTGTAGGGCAGAGCGTCTTGCTCGGCTTTCTCCTTTGCTGCGCGAGCTGCCTCCTCCGCGGGACTAAGTTCTGGGTCTACAGCTTGTCAGTCGATCTCATATTACAGTAAGACCCGAAAATTAGGGGGCTTACCTTTGTCAGCCATTTTTACTGCTGTCTCTCTTGTGGATTAGTTTTGCAACAGTTAGAAAAGGGAAATTTGTTGCTTAAGCTATTTGGTTGTTAACGCTGGAAGCTCGTGGAAACAAGTTCTGGAGCTTCAGAAGGCTGACCAAAGTCCACCACGCGAGGGGCAGTTCCCGAATGCCCCGCATATAGAGCTGACCAATTAATGCTGACCTACCCGCGCGAGGAAAGCACTAAAGACCAGACCCCTGCCCATTATCAGCCTTGTCGACGACATCACTTCTCTACGGACCAACAAACACAAACTGGTCTACCAAGTGGGAGCATCGATTACCGAGACAACAGTGTTGTGAGCCGTTGTCCCTTGCAGCATCCATGTGATACCTCTTCTGATATTTTCATCGTCTTCGAGCGATCCGTCATCAGCCTGCTCTTCTCCACTCCGATCACCCATTCTATCCCTAAACATGTCCCGCAAAGCCTCCTTCAACCCCCGCGCCTCCGTCGGCGGCGGCGCTCCCGGCGCGCCCGCCATCTCAAGCGACGACATGTGTCCCGTCTGCAAGACAATCCGGTACCTGAACAAAGACATGGAATTCTTGATCAACCCTGAGTGCTACCATCCCATGTGCTCCAACTGCGTTAACCGCCTCTTCAATGACGGGCCGAATCAATGTCCCTATGCAGGGTGCCACCAGACCCTCCGACGAAAAGGTTTTCGGTCTGCCTTCTTCGGAGATCTGACGGTAGAGCGCGAGGTCGATATCAGGAGGAGGGTAGCGGCCGTGTTCAACCAGGCGGAGGACGACTTCGAGACGTTGAGGGACTACAACGACTACCTACAGATGGTTGAGGACCTGACGTTTGACCTGGTATTCGCGGGAGATGAGGGGAAGAGACGGAAGGCCGAGGCAACGCTGCAACAGTGGGAGGCTGAGCACAAGGCCGATATCGAGAGGAACAAGAAAGCCGGACGCGAGGCCGATGAGACCGCGAGACGGAGACTCGCTGCCGAGCGCGAGGCGGCGAGACAGAGACGGCTCGAGGCGGCGAGGGAGGCGGAGGAAGAGAGGCTTGAGAGGGTGAGGAGCAATGAGGCGGCGCTGGACCAGCTCGCCAAGGGTGATGGGGCTGCGAGGGTGCAGCTCAAGAGACGCGGGCACCAGACGGGTCCGACGGCACACGTGCCGGAAGTGGATGCGGCAGCGGAGGTCACCGGTGCGGCAGGCAGATTGTCGATCAGAGGTCTCAAGGAGAAGAGGAAGACTGCCGAGAATACCGGCCCGTACGATCCGTTCGCGGGGTACGACTTCCATCCCGACAGGTACAAGCTCCGGGACACATTCACCAACGACTGGTTGGATGGCTTCGCGCGGGATCCGAAACATGCTACGGGGGGTTACGATGTGCGGGAGTACTATGCGCGTGCCATGTTTGATGCCTTTGCTGGGCTGGGGGTGTTCATCAACGACGAGAAAGAGACGGGCGGATTGGACATGTCGGCTAGGGAAGTTGCTGATTTTGGGGCAGGGATGGCGGCTGAGCAGAGTGGCCCGGTGGTTGCACCAAGTATCAGGATGGAGGTTGATGACGTCTTTGCTTGAGGAGGCGGTTGGCATTTGGTTTAGGATTGCATTAGCGAAGGCGTTTGGCTGGGTTTCAGTCGGCTCTGACCTTGGGCCAAGGCTTACAAATGGTCCATAGGCCGAGCACATTGGGCAAGATAGGCAGTTCATCGTTCCCTGGCGGGCAAGGCGGTATAGAGCATAGAGGGTCAAATGCAATACTAATGAGACTGGTTTGATGTGAGTAAGCTGCCTGGTCTCTCGTCTTTGCCTACCGCTCACGAGTCTGGCCACAGCCACGTAGATAACCAGGTCCCAAGAATAGAGAACAGTAATCCCCAAGAACGCCGCGCTTGAAATCCTATGCCAAAAAAACAAACGGAATAAACGGTCCCTGGACTAGATGCAGAATCCTTATGAGCTCTCCTCCCCCTGTCGATCATGCCATCAGAGAGTGGCTGCTAAATGCTCACTGCTGCCAGGGCGTCTGCTGCGCCGGACGAGGGAAAACGGGCACTGTCTCGAGCTGGTCCAAGCCACCGCCGATGGGCTGTTGGTGATTCTGCCATCCCATGCCCGTGTTATGATTCACGAACGCGCCCTGACGGAACGGATTGGTAGTCCCCGTCGGTTGCGGTACGAGTCCGGCGCTAGTCGCTGCCGCAGGTTGTTGCTGTACTTGTTGCTGTTGAGGCTGCTGTGCGAGGGGTTGGCCGAAGTTTTTAGCGAAAGGGTTCGTGCCCGTCGGCATGGCTTGTAAGGGCAGCGGCTGTTGAGGAGTCTGCGTCTGAACTGCTGAGGTCGGAGATGTAAAAGTCTGGGTAGCGGGCGGGGATGTGCGGGCAAATGGGTTGGTTGCTTGCCGTTGCAATGGCTGGGGGTTCGTCGGGAAGGGTGTGGCCGAAGGCGAGATCGGCTGTCCAGTCATCTGACCAGTCATCATCATCGACTGGCGGAAAGGATTGGTTGTCTGCTGCGGCGTCTGTAGCGTCTGGAAACCCGTTGGAGAGGTAGCCTGAAAACTTGTGGGAGCGTTTTGCTGTATAGGGGTGAGTGAGGTCGGCTGGAAGCTTGGCTGAGGAGAGAAGCCACCAAATGCGGCACCGGTAAAGTTAGGTTGCATCTGTTGAGGCTGCTGAACAAAGCCTGTCATGTTGGGTTGCTGTAAACCACCGTTGTTAATAAGCCCTGTGGGTTGAGCCATGAAGCCATTTGTAGGCATCTGGCCCGTTGGTTGCGCCTGAAACCCATTATTTGCCCAAGGGTTGACGCCGAGCTGCGTGGGAGCTTGGGCTTGCGGCTGTGATTGTACCGCCATGGTCGTCTGGTTCTGCTCGATAGAGTCGAAGAAATCTATCAAGTCTTGGTCGGGTCCCTTGGCGGGTTCTGCCGGCTTAGAAGACTGTTGTGACCCATTGGTGTTTGAAAATGCTTTGGCCGTATCAGCCTTGGAGGCTGTCTCGTTCTTGAACATTTTGGAAGTACCACCAGATGCGCCTTTCGACTTTTTGGCCTCAAGCTCGGCCAGGTACTGCCGCCGATGTATCTCGAAGTCTGGGTCTTTAAGATACTCCTCCAACTGCCGACCAAGATTTACTGGAGCGTGCTTTAGTTTGGGTACCTCCACCCTAGTGTGGTGCTCGTACTGCCTGGCGATGCTAAGGTACTGAACCACGAAATCAGTTTGGCGTGTGAAGGTGCGGTAGATATCCATTGCCCTCTCAGCATCGGGTTTAGACATCTCGAAAAAATGGCCTAGTCATCCGTCATCAGCCAAGTTCGATCCCAGAGCGCACAACAAGCCTACCAAGTATATTGATCATTGCTTGGTTAAGGACCTGGAAGAGCTGTAACAGATCCAGCACGAGAAGCCTAAAAACAGTGATCGTGATCTCGTTCTCTGGCTCGTGGTCCATAACCTGTATGCATGTCAACATTCAGCTTCCCTGAACCGGCGGTAAGCGGGAGACCAACATCGCATTTTAAGAGAGCCGTTAGCTGGTTCTGGACAGCCTCAGTTTCGCGCAGCAGCCCCTTCTCCACTGACAGCTTCTCGAGGCGCGGTTCCTTGGTCCTGACCCAGTCGATTTTCGTGTCGCGAAATGCTCGAGCCCTCTCCTGAAGGTAGTTCGAATAATGTCGTATATTTCGACCTTGGGTTTGGGCTGCAAGACCGTCAGTTCGTGATTTACTTCGTCCGCGGGACCTTGACACACTGACCATCGGAGAACATGCTCACGGCGAGCAGGTTTCTGTGCTTAGCCAGATATGCTAGTGTAACATCCGGTGACCCTTCCCTTATCATCAGATGTACCGTGATCAAACTCTTGAAAACGACAGTCCAGGTGGAGTCGTGAAGCCGGTGTTGGAGTGCTCGAAAGACTTCCCCTACGCCAGCTTCGCCGGCATGGGTGGCTACCAGGATGTGTTCGATATATTTGGTCTTTGGCGGAGCGGCCTGAAATAATGAGAGGATTAGCATCTGCCCTATCATTGCACAATCGCTGACTGCAAGCGCAACAAGCACAGAGGTTTCAGCGAGAGCCTTACCTTTATTTTGGTCGCCCCTTTGACCGACTTCTCGAACGAGCTCGCCATGTTGAGCTAGCTCAGATGGTTAGGCCCTGGAGGACCACGCTGGAGCCAACGTTGTCGCGCAGGCCGCAAAAGTCAGGGTCAATCGCGTCGCATTGACAAAGCTCTAAAACGTTCGGGACAGGCGCGAAGGATGTCTGGTCGGAAGCTGGGATCGGGATAGGGTTGGGGGTCCGTGGCGGCCTAGGTGATATCACAGGTAAAAGTTGGCAGAGAGGTGAGGTTGGCGAAGCTCAATAAGGCACGAACATACGTAAAGTAGCTATCTTCAGCCGGGTTCCCGGGCGCTCTCCAGTCATTTAGCTTGACGCCGGGAAATCCGGGGACGGCATTGGCCAGAAACTCACCCAGCCCCTCCCAAAGTTCCAAGGACTGGAACCACGTCAAATAGCGGCCCAATGAGGCAGAACGCCAGTCGCAGCAAAGCTCATGTGGGACATACCTACCTCAATCGCGGAAGTCTAAAACTACAGTGGTATAACCTGGGACATCACGACGATTTATATGCATCTGACAATCAGTGGCTGAGGTAGTTTAAGGTACCGAGCGATGCGGCAAGATCGTTGCGCAGATTGCGAGACCGTACTGCGTAAACATAGAGAATACAATCACGTAGCATTCCTAATATCCAAGGCCACTGGGATCCTCCCTACTTGTGGCTACGAAGATGGTAGAAGAACAGAGCAAAGTCGGCAACTCGCATCCAACAAGAATCAGAAACAGTAAAACATAGTAACCGCACGATATTGAGTTGCACCTTCACTTGAAAGTCAACGCGTCTTTACTGCGCAGCCCTTTAACCAGATCACCTGAGGCAACTGCGAGGAGAACCCCCGAGGTAAGATTTCAAGAACCAACAGGATTCCTTCCTTCAAAAGAGTCAGAGTTGCCATCATCGCGTCCGATAGTTAACAAGGTCCAGATGTGCCGGACGCTTATTTCATACTACCCAAATCCCTTCACAACCAGACCGCTTAAGCCCCCGAAGGGGAGAGTTTGGAAGCTCCAGAATTTGGGCAGCTATCATATGGAACACACGGCTTTCATCATCTGCGAGTAGTTCGTCAGTTCGGTTCTGAAGCACGGTCTTGAGATCTGTTTTGACATACATTTATTTGAATTGGAAGGATAGAGAGAAAAGAAGAAAGGTTCAGAAATTCTCATAACGGCCGATGCCTTTTAAGGGTGCTGTCCCTAAATTTTGCTCCACTAAAATTTCCAGGCCGCGTACCGCCGAAGTTCTGCCGTTTCATGGTTCATCTCAGGCCATCAGAGCACGGGAAGTTCTACTCATTCGTCTAGGATCGCTGGCTCGACCATATGAGTCCATGAGATATGTTTCTCAATGCTGTTGCTGCACGGCGGCCCTGTGGTTGGGGCAACCTGCAGAGACAGCTCAGTCTCTCGCGATCTCGTGTCTCTCCCCCCCATCGTACATCTTTGAGTGCAATACGACGGCTGGTACATAATGGTGAAGGACCACTAAACCCTGACAGGGTGTCAGAAACGGATGACACGGCCGTCAAACCTGAAGAAAGCGTCGAACAGCAGGCAAGGATTCATCTGCCGAATAAGGAGTTCATTCGAAACCTGGACGAATATAAGAAATATTGTGTGTACTCGTCGACCCCTGCCTGAACCACAGCACTCGGCGCTGACCTTGCATAGTCCACTTCCCATCACCGGCGAAGAAGTCTGACATTCTTCGGCTCAAGGTTGGCGATAGTGTCACGGTCCACGGCTTCCTGTCGCGCCGGAGAATCAAGCACTCAAAGCTTGTCTTCGCCGATGTGACGTCTGATTACGTCCCTCTGATCCAGGTTACGTCGGCATTGTCTGATGAAAATGGCCCTGCTGCCGAAACAAACAGGGCTCTGAGGGCGTTGCCTCTGCACACGCCCGTTGCGGTGACGGGGGTGGTCACTGGTCTATACAGCCATAAAGGTTCCTCCGGTCAGATATCGCGGACACAACGCATCGATCTGGAGCTCCAGAGCATACAGGCTCTAAACCCCTTTCCTAAGGACATTATAGTCTCTAAAGGCGTCCAATTCCCACCTTCTTCGCGTCACCTCCAGATTCGCTTCTCCGAGGCACTCCGCCATCGGCTCGAATTTCGGGGCGATGTCATGCGGCTTTGTCGGGGTCTGCTTAGATCCGTTGGCTTCCGTGAGATGGAGACCCCGATGCTCTTCAAGTCCACCCCGGAAGGGGCCAGGGAGTTCCTCGTTCCTACCAGGAGGAAAGGATTCGCTTATGCGCTCCCTCAGAGTCCTCAGCAATACAAACAGTTGCTCATGGCGAGTGGGATCTTCAGATATTTCCAGTTTGCTCGGTGTTTCCGTGATGAGGACCTGCGGGCAGATCGGCAGCCCGAATTCACTCAGGTGAGTGATCGTCCATGATTCCATTAACAAGTTTTAGTCCTAATGTGGAGGCAGCTTGATCTCGAGATGGCCTTCGTTACTGGTGAAGACGTGATGCAAACCGTGGAGAACATGGTCAGGGTACTCCTTGGGAAACTTTTCCAGGAGCGCTATACATTGACGGAATTAGGAGGCGAACTGGTGCCAGTGCTCAATGACACAAGGTCCACTGCAACGGGATACCCGGGCCTATGGGAAGAACAGCAATCGTCGCCTTTTCCTCGTATAACCTACCAGACGGCCATGCAGAAATACGGTTCTGACAAACCAGACCTGAGAATTCCCTTCGAAGTAAGTATAACGTGTCTGGGAGATCACACCGTACTGACCATTTTAGATTCAACAAATTGACCCGGCGATCCTGCCGCACAGCTTTATCAGCATGATTACGGACCTCCAGAATCCTATCATAGAAACAATCAGGTTACGGGCGGCTGACAACGAAATAATTGACACTGATGAAAGGCGATCCTTCATCCTTAAATTCATGGACAACCTCCCACCCGCCGTATGGAAGAACCCGGAGGGATCCCCCGCCCTTCTGGTCGTTGACTCCAGAAAGCCCCTGAACGGCCTCTCCTCCCTTGGCCACGAAGACTCCGCCAACCTTATGAGCCACCCCGCATTCACCGATCTGACTGACGGCGACATCATCATCCTACAAGCCCGCACCAACGCCCCCTTCCACGGTGGCTCCACGCCACTAGGTAACATCCGCACCCTCCTGTACCACGAAGCCGTCTCCAAGGGCCTCCTACCAAAGGACAACACCTTCAAATTCCTCTGGGTGACCGAATTTCCCATGTTCACCCCAGACAGCGACAAAGAATCCGACCCGGGCCAGGGTGGAACCGCCGGCTTCTCCGCCACCCACCACCCCTTCACCGCGCCCCTGACAGACGCCGACTTTGACCTCCTCGCCTCGGACCCGCTGAAGGCAAAGGCGGACCACTACGACCTCGTCGTCAACGGCGTGGAGCTCGGCGGCGGCAGCCGCCGTATCCACGTCGCGAAAGTGCAGGAGTACGTGATGCGCGACATCCTGCGCATGACGGATGCCGGCGTAGCGCAGTTCGCGCATCTGCTCGAGGCGCTGAGGGCTGGGTGCCCGCCGCACGCGGGCTTTGCGATGGGATTCGATCGGTTCGTGGCCGTGCTTAGCGGAACGAGTTCGGTGAGGGATGTTATCGCGTTTCCGAAGAGTATGAAGGGAGAGGATCTGATGGTCAAGGCGCCGTCGAAAGTGACGAGCGAGCAGTTGCGGACCTATCACTTGGAGCTGAAGAAGTAAGGAGAGAGAATGAATGGGATGGTGTGGGGGATTCTACCAACTATTGTATCATCATCTGTAGACTATCTGTCATAGACGGCCCTGAATAGCATAGACTGTACATTATTCAATCTCAGATCAAATATTTCGTGTCAAGCTCGGCCCTACGAATATCGAGAAAGACCACAGCATCGATTTTGGAGCTGACTTGCATCTGTCGATAAGATGGTTCTTGTTGTTCTCGTTTCACATTGCTTTGGATACTGGCGGATGCGTCCAGATGAGCCTTCGGACCGCCATGGCTCTGGGTTTTGACATCAGACTACCGAGGACGCATTGTGGCGGACACAGATACAAAGAGGCAATAGACGCTTATATCTACTTTGAGATTCGTGACAAAGTGATTCGTACTTCATTTATGCCTATACCAGCCCAAGTCTATATACCTCTATCCACATAAATAAGCAAACAGCTGATCGTGGGGCATCACCTCACCTCAGCCATTATATCTTTTTTTTCCGCCCACAGCGTAATCCACTTGTTTGAAGCAACGCTTAAACCCTGTCTAACTTAAGGTGGAAGAGAAAAAGGAAGATGGTATAAGAAGAGGCTCAAGAAACCGCAAATAAGCCCTGCGACGCACAACGTAAAAGGAAAAGCGTGCTAAAGAACGGGTTTGTTGTATAAACTGTTGTCTGGATCTAACATAAGACTACGATTAGAAGTTGAAGGTGAAATGAAAAAAAGATGTCCATCCGTGACACCGCTTTGCAACCTCAGGTCTCCTCTAGTGGGCGACGCTGACAGTTTGCACCGGCAATGCTGTAGCTGGGAAGGCCACTGGCGTCGACAAGACATAAAGGTTGAACTGCTTAGGGCCGCCGCACATGTTGGTCAGGTCCGTAGTCGTCTTTACAACACCATTGGTCGTGTATGTCTTGATACTGCCAGAGCATGCGTCCGTGCACGCGCCGGGGCCATATAGCGTGGCGGCGGCTGACCCCTTGAAGTCGAGCGTCGTGCCGCCGTAGCACTCTTGGTGGTATTCGAGGAATACATAAGGATACTTTGTCGGCGTCGGCTGCTTGGCTCCTATGCTATTAGCGGCCGCAATGCAGAGCTCGGGAGTCATGCTGCTGTTGGCTGCAAGGAGCGGCAGGGCGTGGCCGCTGCTCGTGTCCCTGTAACAGCCGACGTGGTAGTATCCGCCCGTAGCGGTTGCTGTTGGGCCGGACGATGTTGAGGATGATGTGCTGCTGCTGCTCGATGAGGTCGTTGTTGCGGAGACGGTGGCCGGTGTACTAGAAGTGGATGTGGACGAGGATGATGAAGAAGTGGAAGACGAGGTCGAACTAGAGGACGAGCTGGAAGAGCTAGAACTTGTCGAATCAGTGGACGAGGATGAGGTCGACGAATCAGACGACGAGGTTGAGTCTGAGGAACTGCTGGACGATGTCGTGGAGGTCGAAGAGTCACTGGATGAAGTAGATGTTGATGACTCTGAGCTAGAGCTTGATGATGTCGTGGTAGATTCTTCGACACTCGACGAGGAAGAGGTCGACGTCGAAGTGTCCGAGCTCGATGTAGAAGTTGATGCATCCGACGTCGAGGTTGAGCTGTCGGACGAGGTAGAGCTGTCGGTCGTCGTGGAAGTGTCCGATGTCGTTCCAAGATCCGAGGTTGAGGTTGACGAGCTCTCAGTCGAGGTCGAGGTCGAGGTCGAGGTCGAAGCGTCAGACGTCGATGTAGAGCTCTCTGTGGTGGATGTAGAACTTTCCGTGGTCGAAGTTGAGGCATCACTTGAGGTCGAGCTCTCGGACGAGGTCGATGAATCACTTGAAGTGGACGAGATATCCGTCGAGGTCGAGGATACATCGCTGGTGCTCGAAGCTCCATCGCTGATAGTCGAGACGTCAGCCGTCGAAGTCGTTGAGCTACTCGTTGAGCTCTCAGACGAAACTGATGAGCTGGAACTGGAAGTGCTGTCGCTTGAGGATGTGCTCGTTTCTGAGCTTGATGTCGTAGACGTGGTGGAGCTCGAGCTAGAAGTTGACGTGCTAGCTGGGTCAGATGAAGAAGAGTCTGTCGTAGAAACCACGCTGCTGGAAGTGCTTGAGGTTGACGACGAAGTGGTGCTAGGATCAAGGCTCGTGGAGCTGGACCCGGTAGAGCTCGCGCTGGTGGAGTCAGTCGATGAGCTGCTCGATGTTGAGGATGTACCACTTGACGTGCTGCTGGTAGTCACGACGCTGGTGATGGCGCTGGAAGTGCTGCTACCAGACACGGTGCTCGAGGTGCTAATGGAGCTAGACGACGTGCTGGTTGTGGAACTAGGAGGAAGCTTCGAGTACATATCCAGCCTACTTCCCGCACCGCAGTACTGCAGAGTGTTGTTCTTGCAGAGCGTACTGCAGTCAGATGTAGCCGTCAGTACGGAACCAGCACCAGTGGTGTTGCCGCAGTAGCATTCACGGCCGTACTCGACGCCCATCATCGTCGTGCCCTTGCCAGCGCAAAACGCAGCACAAGTGTCGACCGTCATGGAGTCGTCCGCGTAGCTGAATGCGCTGAGAGCTCGCCCGGTTGTGGCTTCGGTATAACAGCCGATCCACCCGTAGATGCCAGATACAGCAACGTGCGAAGGCGAGGGAGGAGGCGCCTGGTAAACCGAATTGCTATACACAGACAAGCGATTTCCAGTGCCACACAGCTCGGCTGAGTTGGCAGCACAGGGAGTGCTGCAGTCTGACTCGGTAGCGCGCAGCGTGGTGGTATTGGAACCACCCAGAGTGTACCCGCAGTAGCATTCGCGCCCGTACTCTGTGCCGAAGTAGTTGTACTTCGAGCAATATGTTGCACACGACTCGAGGGTCATGGTGTCCGCAGCGGTGCTGGCAGATATCAAGCTCCTGACACCATTGACGTTGTCTTGGTAACAGCCAATGTACTGCCACTGTCCGCTGACGATAGCGGGCTCGTTGGGGTTCAAAGGGGAGCCCGGGGAGGAGCTGGTAGGTCCGCTACTAGCAGTAGTAGTCAGAGTTCCGGTGCCCGTACCGGTGGCTGTCGAGATAGTGCCCGTCGGTGCGCTAGTTGTTGTCGAACTTGTCGAGGCACTCAAGGACGCATAGAATGCCTGAATGTCAAACTTGGTAATGTCGGCATACAAGCTCATGTATCCGTTATCACCACCACACGACTCGGTGCCGTCGCCCGGGCACGCAAACGTGCACAGATTCAGACTATCAGATGTGTATGTAGACGGATGCTTGATCGTACTACCGCACCAACATTCCTTCTGGTACTGCGTTCCAGCCAGAGAGTAACCGGCGGCCAGACAGAGGGTTTGACACTGCTCGTTGGTGTTGTTGTTCTGCTGGGCGGCATTGTTGACTTGGTTGACCAAGTTTCGTCCAAGAGAGGACGTGTCCTTGAAACAGCCAACCCACTGGTATTCGGCAGTTCCATTGGGTAGGAGAGGGCCAATTTGGCGGGTGACGATGGTAGCGTCAGTCTCGACATCATGGACGCCAAAGTCCTGGGTGGGGTTCAGAACGTCCAGGCCATCCGTGTTAAGGACCCAAACGAGATCGATATACTGCGAAGGGTGGTTCGGCTGCACAGGGGCTGCGTAGACAGCTACCGAGCCATAGGCACATGCACCGACATCAATCTTCTGGCCCTCGAGCAACTCCCCGTAAGGATTGGTCGCTGTCAGCTGTGCACTGATAGGAGGCTTTGACTTGGTGATGGTCAAGACGGAGCCACCGGTGTTGCAGATACGGATCTGCCTCGTGACAGTGGATCCAGCGAGAACGTTGCCAAAGTGCATGGCAGTCGGGACGCTGTTGTCCCAGCCTCCTTCAGAGGTTGAAACGGCAATTGAGGCAATGGGTGGGTTGCCAGCTGATGCGGCGAGGATGACCGTGTCGAGACCGCCGTCCGACCAGACCGTGACACTGACAGCGAATGAACCAGCTTCGTTCGTGTTGAAGGACAGCGGGATGCCAATACTTTGCCCTGGGGCTATGGTCTGACCAGGGACTACAAAGTTATCTGCAGTGAACCCTTGGTCGAAGGTCGCGGTTTGTCCGGAATATGTCACGTTGTGGTAAGGTCCGGCCGCCACGTTACCGTCCTGCCATGCAATGCCGGTTATGGTCAAGGTGCTGTTGCCGATGTTCTGGACGACAGCAGAGCCCGTCAGGCCTGCCGCTGCGTCTGCGCTGCCCAGCACCAGACCACCAAAGTCAACCTCAGTGGGAGACATGAAAAGGAATGGGTCGCTGCTGACGACAGTACCGCTCAGGGATACGGGGACGGTGCTAGAGTAGCCGGTGACACCGTTCGTAGTGAAGATATTCAGTACGGCACCTTCCACGCCAGGAATGACTCGCCCGTAACTGACTCCTTGAGCGTCATTGATGGCCTTCTGCGTGAGATTCCATGTGACAGGGAAAGTGAAGGTTGTTCCGGCAGCGACCTGGCCCTGGGGCAGGGTCGAGTTGTCGCACTGAAACAGTTTGTCGCCAGTTGTGCAGCCGTTGACCTTGGTAACCAATATGTTTGCCGTGCAGGATACGAGTTGCTGACTTGTACCTCCTGTCTGGACATTGCCGAAGTCGATCGGGCCGGCGCAGGTGATGGGAAGGTTGACGGGAGCTCCCAGGCAGATGATTTTGTTATTCGATGTGATGAACGCGCGGCCATCTCCGAATGCTGGCCGCTGGTACTTGTTGATACCGGGTGTGGCAGGGAGAGTGATTGGCTGTAGGATACCGCTCGCATCCGGAACGGCCTTGAAAGCCCTGAGGCCGGTATTGACGTCCGTAATCCACAGAATACCGGTGCCTGCCCGACCACCATTTGTCGTCACCGTCGGTTGTCCCACTCCAGCTCGTCCGGCCGATGTAGTCGGCGTCTTGCCGGCAAGCGAGAAAAAGGGCTTCCCACTGGCGTCGGTTCCAAACTTGTAGGCGTAGGTATAGTCGCCTACAGGGGTAAAGTAGAAGTATCCGCCTTCCAGAGGATAGCTTCCAGCACCACCGAAGACAGAGTTTGAAGCCGTGATGGTTTGAATGATGTTGTCCGTGCCACCAGCTCCCTGTTTGAAACCGCCCAGGTTCTCGGCATTTAGGACGTACACCTTCGAGTTCTTGCCCACAGTCACAGCAATCCGGCTGACGCCAGCGGCCGCGAAGGTCGAGCCGTCGAGCAAGGCCAGTCCTGAGGAGCCAAGGTCCTGGTCTCCAGCATCCATATTGACATAGTCATAAGGCTCGAAATAATCGGTCAAGGTTATCTTTCCCGCCGAGGACACCGCAAAATTGCCAACGACCTCGTCGAGAGTCGAGAGGGGCAGACGTCCGCTTGCCGGAACATTACCGTTGGCGTGCCCTTGGCCGTTGCCGGTGACCGCGAAGATTCTGGATGCGTCGGTGGCTAAGCCCATGCCGCTTTGCCAGATGCCGGCTTTGCCGCCCTCCTGGACGGTGAGGTCGAGTGGTTGAGGAGTCGGGGCACCAGGAGCCGCCTCCATAGCAAACAGACTGACAACCCCAACGCCAGGAGTCTTGCTGACTGACACGAGCATGCCAGTGTAGTTGAACAGATCGCAGTGGCCACCGAAGGCGGCAATGATGGCGCCGTTCAGGGTGGTGAGTGAAGGCCTCTGGAGAACAGTGCCGCCAACGAAGTACTTTGTAGGGTCATTGTCGGCATTATGTCCGTCGATCAGGACCGGAAATCCGGGGGCGTCCGTCAAAGAGGGTAGTTGAAGAGCATGGAGCTTATATATACCGTTGGGCATACCGCCCGAGGCAGCACCGCCCTTGTAGCCCTTGGCCATCATATACACAATGTCCGTGGCCGGGTCGATAATTGGGGTTCCAGTGACGCCTATGTAGTTCGGAATATCACCGCATCCAATGTCAGATTGCAAAAACGGAGCATAAAGTTGCCTCGAGGCGATTAGAGTGCCGTTCTTCGAATCGTGGACCCGGACGTTGTTCATGTTGGACGCTGTGATGACCATTTCTCGTCCTCCATTCAAGGTGTATGTTAAAGGCTTCGCATACCACACCTCGTTTGTAGCTCCCTGAGTCTGCCAAAGAATACCAAAGCTCGAACCTCCAACGACATTGGGGTCCATATTATGATTGGGAAGATATCCGGATTGCGCAGGGTCCTACAATTCGACATTTAGTAACCCAACAGACACCATACGAAACGGGCTGGTAACTCACGGCATCCTGGATAGAATCCGTCGACGCATATGAAAAAACAACAGCTGGCCACAGAGCAGTGGCCAGCGCCCCCAATATCCTCTTCATCCTGAAGTCTGGTTGAAGGGAGGGGCAGAAGAAAGTTTCAAACGAATGTACTGATGATAGCTTCACCTCAATGGAGAGGATGTAGAAGCCAAGAATACCACATCATAGACAAGGACGGGGACCACTGGGTAGGATATAGAAATGCCAAGGCCACCCGAGGACTTGTAGCCGCGTTCGATAGTTCAAATCGTAGCGCAGATCCAAGTCAAGGAAGTGGTCTGCATGAGCCAGCCACGATGCCACCCAGACCACAGCCTATTACACGTGTACACAGTAGCTCCGGATATCGAATACCCAGAGCGGGGGCACAGAAGATCCGTCGAGAAAACAGACAAAGAGCCTCTTGCACCCAGGACACACAGGGGAAATGCTGTGTGCGAGAGCACGTTGGTGGCTTGATGCTGTCAGTCATCCTCCACTCCTCCGATTGAGGCCTGGCCCCTGTTCAAATTAATTTCCCCTGCAGGCTATGCAAGCCACAGCTTCCACAAGAAGCATCGTGCGGTTGGGTGACCAAGGCGACCTGCGCTCGAGCTGCTGCGATATGCAGCAGGGGTCCCCCCAACAGTCGTCAGGGCTACCTGGTACAACGTCGCATCGTACCCGGACGGACGTCTTGGCACACGTCTGGTAGGGCAAGTGTTCAGACGGTACAAGACATTCTTGGACTTTCAAGTCGTCATGGTCTGGTTCCCAATTGCCACAAGGCGACAAAGGAAATGCTTGCGGCGATCTCGAAGCGCTGGCGGACTGGCCGAGTCGCGACTCAGGACTATCTAAGCAGAAACTGAACTATTGAAAAAGTTCAGCCAGGAAAATCACTCCCCTCATGCTTCCCTGTGGGTCGCTGAGATTTTGGGCTAGCCTGGATGAGCAGGACAGGACAGGGGAGCTGTCCAGGGGTGCCTGCGGTGGCGCGTCGTACGGATTTCCAAGACTGTTGGTGCCGAAAACCCGGGAAATCTTTGCTTTAGGTACCTTACGATGGTACTGCCTAAGATATCACAAAACTCGAACGGGACAAAAACAGAGGCAGTCCTCAGTATGATGTTGCTTGCAGCCTGCGACGTCTGGGTAAAAGTGAGTTACGCTTGCGATATGGGTCCCGTCGTTTGACGGCCTAAAGTCAAGACAATCTCACGCCCAAAGAGGTACGTACCTAGTGCGCAGAGCTAGAAGGCGAGGAACACGTTGAGGCCAGAGAGTGGGATGAATTCGGTCCGTGCGTAGCTCCCGCAACAGTCCACCAATCAACGATGGGATGATGGCAGTTAAAAAAAGGACATGGAGAATTCGACTTCCAGATGCGACTGTTGCATCTCCCACCGATCTCTTTTCGGGTGGGAACGCGCTGCTGCCAAGCCCTCACTGCCAGATTCCAGTGCCCTACAGATTCAACGTCAGTGACGACGAGAGCCGTAATCTTGAAAGGGAAGATCGACACTCTTTAAGGAACTTCCATTCTTTACATGTATAAAATGATACCCCTGTCACCATATCGCAGTTAGTTTGTACCGACCAATTGTCCATGTCATATGCAGGCAAGCTATGATAATTGCAAGCCTTCTGACCTGCGCACACTCGGCCGCCATCAAGAAGGTTTCCAATGACGTCCGACTAGATATTGGACTGCATCCGGCTGTCGAAACCACATCGACAACGTCAGACGTCCACTAATCCCCTTGTGATAACCGATGGCAAGGCCAGAATAAACCGACGAGTGTCCAGACTTGGAACTTGACTTACGCACTGCTTACTACTTTCAGTTGTACAGTACGATACAACGGTATTCCTGGACTCTAACTACGAATGCGGCTGATTGCAATAAGTGGGTAGTATTACCAGTAGCTGCTGGTGGAAAGGTCCGACATCTAAGGTACTCTGACGTCGATATCAGCGCGTGGGCTTGGCGCTATCGACAGGCCGCATATGGACAAGGTGATGGTCCAGCAGGCAGGGCTTGCAAGCGCCAAAGACGGACCACGCTCCGAGAACAGATGTGCCGGGTCGAAGCCGTTCCGTGCAGTTATCTCTCGGATAGACGTCTGCCCAGGCTGTCCACAATGGGCACAGTCTGATCCTCTCTATGGTCCTGTACGTTAAGGTAGTAAGTAGTCCCCAGGTCAAGAGCTTTACTCTCATGTACTGTAAGATCCAACTTCGTTCCCATCGCATGTGCTCTCGATCAACAGAGCGCTCGGTAGCCACCAAGGTAGCACTGCTCAGCTACCCAGCCCTAACTGAAGAGCTTGGTCAAACACCTGAGACGTACTATAATAGGCACGAATCGAGTGATTTTCAGTTTATCGGGTGCAGTGCCAAGATTGCTTATTTTCACACCCCCCAAAAAGAACACTCTCCTTTCGATATTCGATAGTTGAATAAGCTCTCAACGATGGAAAATCAGTCCAAACGCGATACTTCGACGCGCGGCCTCAATTTCAGCGGATCCCGCTCAGGGACTAAACATTGTCCGGCCAGGCACTATTGAGTTTCAGACAGTGCCACACAGATCTGAATGGGCAGAATCCGAAGGAATGGCGCCACAAAACAGAGTTATGCTCCCAACTGTCGCCTTTCAGCTGACTAGTATGAATAGATAGATGTCCTCCACTGCGGTACGCCGTTGATGTCCTCCTTGGGATCTCCGGCAAAATCGTGGGTCAGCTGAAAACTCACAAGATCTCCTCGAACATCATCCCCTACCTTGCCCTAGATGATTAGGTTAAAGGGCGAGCGAGAGAGATACGGAAACGGGCGCAAGTTTCTCGTCAAACACCATCAACGCCTTCGTTCAGGAATCAGGAATGCATTGGGAGCTTGGACGTCTCGGGAGTAATATCTTGAACGCCACCCGAGACACCAGTCCGGGAGAAGCGAAGTCGGCCATGTTCACCGCCAAGGTTGGTGTGTGGCCGAGACATGTTTGCCGTCGATCTGGCCCTATCGTAGCCCGAAGTACCATGAATTACTTTACTTTCACTTCTTTAAAAGGCAGATCACCAGCGCCGATCTTCAGACGACTCCAACCCTCAAGGTGTAAACACGATCCTTGCCTTAGTGCATGTGCCTGTGTCTAGCATGGCACGAGAGTACGAGTCCAAGCCTGAGATTGCGAATCACAGCGCGGTGACAACAAGAGCGCTACCTAGGTGGCAGTCAGGGGTTGGAACTTGGTGCGGAATCATTCCATGTCCTGCCTGACGGTACAACACACGGCATCAGGAAGGCAAGCAGGCAAACCACCACTGCCACCACTGTGTACCCATGCGGTACTGGGTTATCCTTCGACGCGACATGCTATCTACTCAGTCGGCCACCACCTTCACTCCAACGATACCTATCCACGTTCATGTTCAATAACTACACGTCCTGGTTGAGCGACGACCAGCTTGCAACGTATGCCGCCTAGAACTGTGAGCCAAAATACCGTCTACAAGCGGCAGAACAGTGGACGGGCCAACACTGTAAGTCACTGTGACAATCAGACAGGGGGAAAGACGGAGACATTATCACCGAGGCCAATCTCATCGGGATACCTCACACCTCAAATATGGCTAGTTGCCTAGGCCCTCCTGAGACCTCATGGATCATCAAGACTGGTCCTGCGTTGCCAGCTCCCTTCCTAGACCGACCTCATCATTGAAGAGGCTTTCCACAAGAGCCACAGTCGAGATAAGTATCGATATTCTAGATATGAGCCCCTTACTCTTACTAGCATTCCTTTCCTGAATCAAGATTCGACATACCAAAGCGTCCGACTGTTCGCCTTTGTCTTCCATGCCATTGACCAGAGCTGAACGAGGATGGCGTCGAATAACTTTGGAATTGGTGCGAGGACTTACTGCGGCGAGATTTACGGAAGCCGAACATTAAGCAGCAGAGGTGGAAATGCCCCCAGCAAATACTAGTACATGGTCAAGCCGCAAGAGTCGCATCCTGCAGGTAGGTGGAATCCATAGAGGGGCCGTGATGTAAAGCTGCCAGCGATTCTGGTCCCAGGATGCTACAGCATCCTTTGACAGCCTCTGGCCAAGGTTTTGATATTACTAGATTCACGCTGCTATCCTTTGACTATGATCTCGTATTTGAACGTTTACACCGTTCACAGCGAGAATGCAATATCTCAAGGCTGTGTTGTTCCGGCATCCATTGAAAGTATCCACATTCTAGCACTCCTCCTAACCTCCTTAGTAAAGACATTGTTGGAGATGGTACCCGAGACAAGATATTGCGGAGAAGTGACTAGACACAAAGTGAGACATGGCCACCAACGGCACCAGTGGAGTGCGGCCAAGACATTCCAGTGATCCGGCCTAGGCTGGGTGGTATCACGTCGAGTAGCTGGCCTCCAATCACTTCGTCATCCTGCCGTCTACAGCCTTGTCATGACCTCGAACCAACCATCACCAGGAATGCTAAGGTGCAGTGAGCATAAAGCCATGATGAAGTTGTGTTGTTTCAGAACAATAGGCTCCACTCGGCACCTAGGGCGAAGTGCAGATGACCCTGGATTCTGTCCGATCATGGAGCGACGTCGTCTACATCACCTTGTGAGCGAAGGATCGCAATGCCGTGAGCATTCGAAAACTTGGCCGGTTGATAAACGAAGTACAAGAGAAAGAACTGCAGTTAGGTGAAGTCTCTCAGTCTGAGCCAGGAAGAAGCCGCCATAGAGCAAAAGGAAACAAAACGTACAACACCAGGGATTCCCCGGTGGTCACCCACCCGAGTACTGGTCTGGCGATCATCTGCTTATCGGTGGAGAGCGGACGGGATCCCGAGTTCTTAGATATCTATGGTCGTACGTGGAGGATCAGGGTCTTAGCCGTGTTTATGAAGGGGGGTGCCACACACCACGTCTTTGGACTTTTTGTGTTCACACCAGGCTCTATAGTGATATTATTGAGTGGCCTCCTTGTAGGAGAAATCTCGTAAAACATGACGAACAAAAGACCGGTCGAAAAAACAAAAAGAGAATAACAGTGTAGAAAAGACAGACGTTCTCAACCAGAGAGTTTTATGTTGACATAATAGTACACATATCTTACACCCCCTCCTCCTCTCCCTCCTCAGCCCTTCTTCCTCCCAGACAGCCCAACCACATTTCTCAAGTTTCCAAAACTCAACGTATCGCTGATCCTCCTCGCCCCAGAAAACAACATAACCAACCTTTCGACCCCACACCCCCAACCACCTGTAGGTGGCAGCCCGCTCTCCAACGCCTGGATATAGCTCTCGTCCACCACGCCGGCCTCGTCGCCGGCCTCGGGATCGCGGCCGTGGCCCCTGGCCTGCTCCGCGAACTTGCGCCGCTGCGCGAACGGATCGTTCTCCTCCTCGTACATGTTCGCCAGCTCGCGGCCGGCGACGAAGAGCTCCGTGCGCGCCGAGACGAGCTGGCCGGTGGCGGGGCAGATGAAGGACTTGGCCAGGGGTGACATGCAGGCCGGGTGGTGAGTGATGAACAGGGGGCCATCTGTGGAATGAGGTTCGAGGTACTCGCCTGCGAGTTTGTCGAGGAGTTTCGGCAGCGTGTAAGCGGGTGCTTCGGAAGCGAGGGGGATGTTGTGGGTTTGGAGTAGGGAGACGAGCTCTTGTTGGGCGGTGTCGGAGTTCAGGTCGGGCAGGGTGAAGCCGAGGGCGGCTGAGAGTGAGGGGATGAATTCGAGCTGTTTGTACGGACTCTGGTATCGGCTGAGTTCGATTTGTGGTAGAGAGGTGAGCTTTGTGGATATGAGCTCTTGGCAGTGCTGCGCCAAACCCGAGACCAGCTCTTCAGTGAGGACGATAAGGTCCCGCAGGCTAGAATATGCGTTGTAGAACTCGCACATGGTGAACTCGGGGTTGTGTGACAGATCGATGCCCTCGTTTCGGAAGGCCGGCCCCATCTCGAAGACCTTCTCGACACCTCCAACAACTAGCCGCTTCAGCCAGAGCTCCGGAGCTATGCGCAGAGATAGCTCTTCAGCGCTGACGTACGGTGACGTGGTAGTAAATGGACGAGCCACCGCACCGCCTGCATTTTCAGCCAGAATCGGGGTCTGAAACTCTAGAAAGCCTCGTTCATGGAAGAAGTCGCGCATGTATTTCATGATATACGAACGTAGACGTAGTACGTCAACTGTCTCCCGATTGACAAGCATGTCGATGTGGCGGCTCTGAACCCTAGCGTCTTCTTCCTCCAGCTTAAAGGGCAAAGGGACAAGGCTGGGCGAGAGCAATTGCGGAAGATGTGTGACGTCTATCGACAACTCGCCAGTTTGCGTACGAATGGCTTTTCCAGTGATGGCTGAACTACGGTAAGTGATACGTTGGGCAAGCGAAGCAATTCCGTTACATACAGATGAGGTCTCCTCTCCGGAGAAGCTTGGATAGATTTTTGAAGGCATCCAACCGGACGCCAGTGGGCTCCAGTTTGCGGAAGTTGCACATCACTTGCACATGTTCAAACTCGCCGATCAAGTCTAGGAAAACTAGCTTGGAGCTTGCTCGACGGACGGATTGGAGTCGTCCTACGAGATGTAAGCTGGATGCCAGGACATAGTCACGAGATCTTATTGAATACCATGCACAACAACCTCCTCCTGCCCGGGATCCTCTTTCGAGACATCACGGTACTTTTCTCTGAAAGTCGGAATTCTCATTGGCATAGCAGCGCTGCTTTGAATCCTGGGATACACTAATGCTTGGGCCTGACTCAACTCCTGGATCCGGGCTGCAACCGCATGAGAGCGCACCTCACTAGGATCATCGAGCTCCTTCATGCCATGGCTCACGGACTTCCCCTTAGACCCCGTCACTAAACCGCGTCTAGCAGTGCGACAAGTAACTCTATGTCGCAGGGCTCCATCATAAATTTGGAGATAGGCCTGCTTCCTCACTACCAGCCGCTGACAGGCATAAGGGCGAAGAAACAGGAGATTCTGCATGGAGTTCATTGTAACTATGTGAACGAGTCAATACATGGACATCTCTTTTCTAAAGGAGGGCTGTGTAGATGGAAAGGGGCAGTCAGAAAAGAAGGCATTTTTGATCACGCACGATGAATCGTGTCAGTCGCAACGGTTCTTAGATCTTCGGTATCATCATACAGCCAGAGAAGTAAACTCAAAGAAAGTACTTACGTTCACCAGTGTCTCTTTAAACATGATGCTCGGCATCTGAGACTATTCTCAAGAAGAGATCGTTAGTTTTGGGTTGACGTGAAAGAAGGAAATCGGAGTGTTGGATTTTATTGTGGTCAAGCTGCTGGCCAAAGCTCTAAGGAAATGGCCAACTAGCCGAAATTCAGCCAGTCACCGCTCACCTAGGCCATTCACCTTCCTCACCGAGCGGGCCACTACAGTCACTAGCGCCTTTCAATTTACCCGAAGATACTCCAGTTACAATGCCTGTTCGTCGTTCAGATCTCCGATTTCATTCTAATCTGTCTCTTTTCGCTGTTAATACAATATTTGTGAGAGCTCGTACAGGGCAGCCACGACAGAAGGAAGACCCTCAGGGATTGGGCTCTCACAACCATCCTGAGGTCATGAAGCCCGAATTACAGCCTCGTGCTAATACCCCCGGCCCACATGCAAGGCTGATATCTCAAGTGCCCCACAACAAGCTTCCCACTGGGCGAAGGGACAGACCCACTGAGGCAGACCTTCAAGGCATCGCCGTGACATTGATCAGCTTCGCAGTCTTCTGGAAATTATACGTATCCGACTCGCTTTCTCTCACCGCAATCCGGAATTACCATTGCGGCCGTCCCCTTACACCACTCGCCGTCTTCTTAATAACACTCCACACCGTCAAGATGTCGTTCTTTGGAATGGGCAGGCCGCAGCCTACGTCGGCCGAGAAGATTGCCGCCGTTGAACAGGAGATGAAGCTGATGGCTTCTATGCACAACCGGTATGTAGCTCGTGATCGTCCATTCTACCCATTCGCTTGCTTCACTGCCTCCCTTTTGGACGCCTCGTCCCACTTCCCGTCAATATCGTTTCCATGAGGTCTGCTTGCCAGCCAGCCAGAGACTCTGCGATACTGTACATTCCTTGACACATCGTACTTGGGTGGACCTCGGACTCCAGCAACCCTGAGCTAACCACCCCTTCCCGCCAGCATGATCCAGATGTGCACAAAGAAGTGCCTTCCCACCGATTACCGCGAAGGCGAGCTCAACAAGGGCGAGTCCGTCTGCCTGGACCGCTGCGCAGCAAAGTTTTTCGAGGCGCACACCGTCGTCTCTACGGCACTTGAGAAGGAGAGCCAAAACAGGGGCGGCCCGGCGGCTACTGGTGGAGGTTTTGGCTTTGGAGGTTAAGGAGTAAAGATCTGTTGCGGTTGGGTTTTGTCTTCGACTCGGCTCACTGGTCGGGTGGTAGGTTGAGCCCTACCTGCTCGTGCCACCACAGTTCGATAATGGCCGTTGTATTATGGACTTTTCTCGCCGCGGAAATATGCTTGCATACTCTGTGGTTTGCGGGATTTTCTCTGGCTCTCTGTACTATATGGATCGGTTCCGGTTGAAGGCATTCAAGGCATAAGTTTTAGAAGGGGTACGGCATCGGTTTTGTCAGGATGAATATCAAAACGTCCGCTCTATGCGATTATGCGACCTTAACCATGCAATGTGCGATAGAGTGAAGGAAGATGGTGAACGGGTTAGACCAAGGACATTCGGTGCCAGAAGAATTCATCCATAACAACTTATGACGTCGACCAGAGGAGAGTCACTAATGTAACAAGAGAAATGCCGAGAAAAGAGGATCGGGGCTCACGGAAGGAAGGTTGGAAATGAGGTATGAGAGCGGTAGGAGAGGCTTTGGTAGGAAGGAAGGAATCCTACAGGCAGAAAGGCCTGGACGGAAGAAAAGAAGTCTCAGATACTATGTATGTACTCCTATCGCAATGCATTGGTATGCTAGCCACGACACCGATATGCTACGCCATGCTGCCCACGCCCTAAGAGCGATCAACCGAAAAGCTTTCCAAAACAAACCGAGATGTATGCAATGCGTCACTTCGCCGTCTCCTGCGTGATATTCGGGCCCGTCCCGATCCCCGTGAGCGTCCGGACGGCCCAATGCAGCCAGCTTTCCGTTTCAAGCACGGCCTTGAGCTCCGCTGCCCGAGCCTCGACGTCCTCAACCTGCTTCTCAAACTGAGCCACGCCGTCCTCAACGTCCTGCACCTTGCTCACCAGTGCGTTTATCTCGTACTCGAGCTTCGCAACCAGGACCTCGACGTCCTTGACCGCCTCGGCCAGATGTGAACGCTCCTCGGCCAGCATCTCGCTGCTACTGTGCTTGAGGCGCTGGTACGCGTCTGAGAGCTGGTAGTAGACGTTTTGAAGGGACTCGTGTTGGCGCGTATAGATGTTCTCTAGGTTTTCAACTGCAGAAACCTTGGAAGACACCCAAGGGGATAATTCCAGCTGGAGGGCGGCTATGCTGGCGTACAGAGACTGCGCCATCTCGGCAGAAGAAACTTGCTGCTGAAGGGCGGCGAATGTGTCTAAGGTGTCTGCTTCTTCTTCCAAGCCGACAATAGGTTCCCAGCGGAGGAGCGCTTCTTCTGCTTCGCTGAAGGAGAGACGCCGGGGCCAGCGGTTCTCGTTGAGAGTGCACTCTTGAGCAGGTGAACTGACGTTGACACTGTGACGCCGTTGCAGGTAGGACACGGCTATGTTCGAGTTGCGTTCCGCTTCTAATACCGGCCCTTGTAGGTCGCTCTCGTCAACTACAGACCCGGCTACTGACGGATCGTTCTCGACCAGCTCCTTTCGAATGTTCATGGGATCGGCCTCAGGTGGTATGTCACTGCTTATTCGCCGCTCTGGTATGCCCTCTAGTGTTTTGGCGGCATCTCTGAATGCCGTCATCGGCACCGGAGTATCACCATCTTCAGACATATTATGCGCAGCAGCAACTGCGGCAGTCTCCGCATCTCTTTCCTTCTTGAAAGCATCGGCGTATTCCTCTGGTCTGTTCTTCCATGTGAATGCCCTGTTGACCACGACAGGACTTGACAACGCAGCTGACGATTGAGCGAGCGTCGCAATGCTGGGGCTGTTGGACCACGCCGTATCCGGTGTCTCGTCTCTTGATGGCCGGCTCACATGACCTCTGAGGTTACTTCCAACAGCGTCACGTATACGACCGAAGCCAGATCTTGCATCGCTAACTTTGCCCGCAACGCTTCTGAAGACTGTCTTCCGTGGAGCATCTTTGTCCCCCGGCGAATCTGCCATGCTGATAGCTGAACCAGGTGCTGGTGAAGAGTAGATGTTAGAACTGTCCTCTTTCCGCTTGACTTCCACCTCTTCATCAAGGGGTAGAGACTGAGTCCTCCTGTTTGGGGTCTGGCTAGACGCATCCTCCTTTGAATCTTTGCCAAACAAGAGACCACTCGCCTCTGACATGGAATGATCGTGTTGCTCCGTGCCAGTCCTCCTCGCCTTTCCGTGCCAGAGCCACTTCGGCTTCTCGCCGTAGACTAGGCTAATGAATTTGTCGAAATCTGAGGTTTCGATGTCGCCAATTCCGGCTTTCTCCTTGCCGCCGACCATACCGATGACGAGCTCGCCGCGTTTGCCACCGATTTCCGCAACTGTGGACTTAACTGCCTTTTGAACGCCCCAGCCACCCTCGCCAGCGGCTGCTTTCGCCGTGACATTGTGAAGCTTTAGGAGTGTTTTACGGTCTAAGCGTCGGGTACGCTCGAGTTTCAACGCCTTCTGGAAGGTCCCGATGCCCTTCTTCATGTTGTCGATGTCGAACACGTCTTTTGTGATAGGAGCTCCGTAATAGCTGAGCCGATTTCTGGCCCCCATCAATGTGCCCAGTAGTGCTGCTACCGTCGTAGGGCCGAGTATGCCGTCGGTTGGTTCGATATTGTAGTAATCAGATCCAATCTCGGTCCACCAGTTGTTGATGGCAGTCTCTGTAACATCGCACAGCAAGCCGTCTATATACTCTTGTTCGAGTTTGCCGAAAATGAAGAGCGCGGTCTGACACATCTTGACGAGCTCCAAGACACACTGGAAGAAGTTGTTCCGGTCACTGGTCTTGTAGAGCTGCAAGAACTTTGCCTGAGTTGCTGGGGTAGGGTCGGACAGGGTCATGCCCGATCGGCCTGAGCAGCCTAGTCGCTTCAGGTCTTCATTGATGATGAATATCTGACGGTGTTTGCGTATATCACCGTCTGGGATGGCAATGACAGTGAGAGCAGAAGGGAAACTGCTTAGGTTGGTGACCATAAGCTCTCCAGCCTCGGTCTCCTTGGGCCGCGCATGATATTGCTGTATAGCTTTGAAATATACCCTAAGCCGCGGCGACCAGTCTTTCTCGTCCTCAGGAACACCTAGCACACCGACAACTGCAGAGTGACTCGGGTCTCCGGTATAGGTAGCTATCACAAGGGTCGGGGACTGGCGAGAGCATGCCCACTGTTCTACCAAGTAGAGTTCGTAGCCTTGCAGCACCCTTTTC
Organism: Coniochaeta prunicola; assembly: GCA_007388105.1. Lineage (NCBI taxonomy): Eukaryota > Fungi > Ascomycota > Sordariomycetes > Coniochaetales > Coniochaetaceae > Coniochaeta > Coniochaeta prunicola. The sequence goes on along the minus strand of SMOB01000229.1, from coordinate 50,587 downwards.
CGTTCGATGAGGGTTACGGCGGGGTCTTCTTCGAGGAACCTAGTGAAGGAACTGTATAAGTACATTCCCTAGATGGTGTGCATGCATGCTATGACAAGGTGGCACAGAGTGGCTTACTTGAAAGCTACCGGGTCCGGTAAAACGACGCGCTTCTTCTTCTGCTGCGGATCTGTGGATAGGGATGGGGGTGCCTCTCCGGAGCCATCGAGCCTTGCCCCGGGGTACGCCTCGAGGCCAGCAGCAGTACGGGCATTGCGTTGTGAAGCGATCCGGGCCAACGTGATTTCCTCCTCACGATACGGAGCCGGAAAGGCGAGCCTGAAGGACATGGTCCGGTGCGTGTGGGTGCTCGAGGCTGCAAGGTCACCTGTGTGCGGGCATGATTCTCAGATCCCTCCAGCTCGCATCACCGCCTAAAGAAAACTGTAGCGAAGAGGAGAGTCGAGAGGTGATATGACAGTTTGCTGCAGGAGTCTATCAACAAGTCATTTCACTCATGTGAGCCGAGGAAAGGAGCAGTAGCCCGAGTAGCTGCGTTTGCGTTTGCGGTGTACAAGCTTTCTTGGGTTGAACGTGGCATGTGACGCCATCATGTCCACAGCGGGAAGCCAGCTGAGTTGGCCAGGCGGTGCCGGAGTGAAACGCCATCGCCGACCCCTGTAGCCAACTACCTCCGCCTACGATAAGAGTCTACGGTTACACTACCGATGCAGATTTAGCGGGGAATGACACCGCTCTTACAGTTTATCCCCACCACCATTACCCTTTCCATTGCCGCAGGTCCGCACTCTGCCCATTATCAAACCGACCCAAGCACAGGTTGAATGTTTCCCTTGCACGACAGCAGCATTTTCATCCGAATTTCCGAATTAAAACCTGGAATGGTCTGATCAGGCTCGATATCAGAAGGATAGCTATCCCAAGAGGAAAAGGAACGAGCTTCACGACGCAGTACCCAGGCAATAATTCCGAGCTTGACGCAACCATCGTGACGAGGGTGTCTTATCCGGTCCTCGTCGCTGTGTTCTGCCGAGGACTAGGTCGCCTCAAAATAAACGAGCGTTGGTTCGATATCACATCTGATCTGGATAGTCGGTATGGAGGTTTTACAGAAAGAGCTCAGGAGCCTGAACCAAGCTTCCAGGCTCACCTCTGCCGTCAAAGATGTCGACCAGATCATAGCCGAGCTCACTGCGGCTCGAGAACAGGTAGCTGCCAGTTAGTGTTCCCAATCCACCCCCTTCAGCGGCAGCATACTAATCTAACTATACAGCGTTGAATACTCACACGGCCAGCTTAACCATGACAAAACTCCAAAACCCACTGAAGGAACGCTTCGAGGCCGTCAACAAGGACTTGGCGAACGTGAGCAAGGCGCAGAAGAAGCTCGGCAAAGCTCTAGACAAGGCCCTCCCTCCGAAGCCGTTACCTACCGAGCATGATGCCATGGAGAACCGCACAGCTCTTATCAACAGAGCCATCGCCATGCACCTCCTCCGCGAAGGCGAGTTCGAGGTCGCCTCTACCTTCATATCCGAGACGCAAGACAACGACTCGTCCCCCGAACCCTCGCCTCACTCCCCAATACCAATAGAAACGGCCGACACAGATCAGCCCATGTCCGACGTAGACGACGAGATGTCCCGCTCAATGTCCACCACGGGCACAACCCACCGCCAGGACACGCTGCCCCTGCAATCCCAAGAGCTCCAAGAGAAGTTCACAGACATGTACCGCATCCTCCAAGAACTCCGGTCCCACAACCTCATGCCTGCCATAGAGTGGGCTCGGCAGAATAGCGAGGCCCTCGAAGCCCGCGGCTCAAACTTCGAGTTCGAGCTCAGCAAGCTGCAGTACGTCTGGCTCTTCAAGGGTCCCGGCACCAACAACCTCCCCGACGACGCCCACAACGGCCGCTCCGGCGCCCTCCTCTACGCCCGGCAGAACTTCGGGCGCTTCCAGGCGCGCCACCTGCGCGAGATCCAACAGCTAGCCTCCGCCATGGTCTACGCCCCCAACCTCGCCGAGTCCCCCTACCGCGCCGTCTTCGCCTCGGACACGGCCTTCTCCGACGTCGCCGCCTCCTTCACGCGCGAGTTCTGCTCCCTGCTCGGCCTCTCCGCCGAGTCTCCCCTCTACGTCGCCGCCACGGCCGGCGCCCTCGCCCTGCCCAGGCTGCTCAAGTACACCTCCGCCGCGCGCGCCAAGGGCACGGCATGGACCACGGCCGACGAGCTCGCGTTCGAGACGCCCCTGCCGCAGAGGATGGTGTACCACAGCATCTTTGTCTGCCCCGTCTCCAAGGAGCAGACCACGGAGGCCAATCCGCCCATGATGATCCCGTGCGGCCACGTCCTAGCTAGGGAGACGCTCACGAAACTTTGTAAGGGTTCCAGGTTCAAGTGTCCGTATTGCCCTAGCGACGGCAATATCAAGGACGCGATACAGATCACTCTATAGGGAACGGCAAAGCCGTTCGTACGTATCATGTATGTTAATGATGAGCTGCTGAACCCCATCCGTGGGTCCAGAAGCGAGCGTCACGCGTCTGGGCAGGCGTTTGTTCGTCCTTTCTCCCCTGCAGGATAGGGTTTACGCAGAACAGGGATATGGGAATCTGTACATAGCACATAGCGTCGGGTGTTGTTTGATCTTAGGTTAGCTATCAGGGCAGCTACGTCCCATCCGTAAAACGATTAGGCTGTACATACAGACGGCAATGAGATGGTGTTCCGCCCCGTTGCATAGTCCAGCAAGTGGACAGCCAGTCCGCTGCAAGGGAAGATGGTGTTTTCTACCAGCGGCCTTTGCTTGCTTTGCAACGCCGTTCGGACCGGAAGTTATTCGAAGTCAATTTAAGCCTTTAGAAACATGACGTGGGATTGAGACACAGTATCATCGATCTCAACCTCCTGAACGTACTTTAATCGATCAATTCGGTCAAGCAAGGGTCAGACATTTCGCTCGCTATCAACAAAGCTAACAACAACCACCTCGGTAGTGCAAATGAGGAAGCACATTGTTGCAAACCTGGAAACCAGAACTCCAGCGCCCTAGATTCCGTTCATGAGCCGGAAAACCCCTCGAAATGCCGCCCAGATGGAGAGAGAAAAAAATAGTGAAATTCAGCCCAAAGGAAAGTGGTATTGTCCGCTCCAACGTTCCGTCCTGCCACCACTCGCCGGTGCGGTCAGGACGACAGGTCAGGCAGCGGGTTCATGGCCCAGTGGTTCATAACGGGCGTTAAACAGATGTCGGCTCTTTGTACATTCTATTCCCCCGTTTCTCACCCACACACAGAGACAGACAGTCATCCCCGCTCAATCAATCGTCATCCGACTCGGCAATTGCGGTTTCTGATCCTGCATCTGGTACGCATTCTCCACTTTCTCCTCGTCCTCGCCGGAGCTCTTAACCAGATGGTTCTTGAGTCCCTTGCCAAAGTTGGTCATGCAGATGAAGGCATTCACAATGGTCAAGATGATGAGGATGATGGTCATGACGGCGAAGGCTGTCAGACTCCTCCGGACGGCTAGGTAGTTGGCCTGGTGGGACGGCTGGTAGATGCGCACGAGCTTGAAGAAGAAGTAGGCCAGGCCGGCGAAGTATAGCACTATGACGGCCACCATGCCGAGCTTGATTTCGCGGCGGGTGAAGAAGGCGGCACATAGGAGGATGGCGATCGTGACGGGGATGGCAGCGATGGTAAGGGCGAACTCGACGTCCGTCTTGCCGGTCACGATGACGAGAAACTGGACTGTGAAGCCCAGGAAGAAGAAAAAGTCGAACTTGAGGAGGGCGATGTAGATCTGATTATGGTTAATGGCAAACCCCGATAGGGAGAGGATGTGGCCGAGCGAGGCGACTAACCTGATAGTGGAGGAACCGCTTCTTCATGCGGTAGTCGGCGCCGATCTGCTTTAGGATGTCCCAAGCGAACTCCTTGTACAGCTGCCACGAAATGTAGGCCATAGCGACCGTGGCTACAGCGATTATACAAGGGATAGCGATGAGGAACGGCCGACAGCGCGACCACACATCGTGTTCGCCCAACGCATTGGGCAGGATCGCGCCGTTTGACTCGAGGAGATCAATGGCATTTCCGATCTGATCAATCTGTAGCGCGGTATATGCCAGCAGCGCCGGGTTGCAAATGCAGAGTCCGATGATCTGAATGGTGTTCTTGCTGCGCAGAGCGTCCCACACCAGTATCAGTTCGTAGATAAACGCGAAGACGAACAGGGTTAGGAAAGTCGGGATCGTCTTGTATTGCGAGTTCAGTTGATCGTCGCCGAAATGGAAGTTGGGCTTGATGCTCAGTTGAAATTTGGCGAAAACATATCTGGGAATATAGTTAGCTACCTATCTTGGCTGAATGTCAATCGCCAGTAATTGGCGCTATTCGACTTACGCTTCAAAGGCCATACATATGATGGCCTGGATGGCGGCAGTGGCAAAGAATAGCCGCCTCCATTTCGACGATAGAAACTCGAACCTGCTCCTCCGGGGACCGATTCGCGATGATGGAGGCATGCCTTCTCGATCGTAGTAACCGCCGGCGTATGAGCTCGGCTGGTCGAATGTCTGCTGGTAGGGTTGGCGAGCCAGGGCGGGATCGTCTGCGGCCAGAAGTGACCGGCGGGAATCCTGACGGAAAGCCAGGACGGGCTGGTTTTACGACTCCGCGCAGGGAGCCGGGAAATGCTGCTCCAATAGGTGTATAATATCGGGAGTTCGCGATGGTATGGATATTCGTCAATAGGTGATGGTTGGGTTTGGCGTGCTGTGTGGAGGAAATATGGGGGTTGAGACTTGAGTCGGGGACCTGGTGGAGCAAACCGTCGGTAGCTTCTCACTCAGGAATCGTTTGTGATTCGGATTCCGTACTGTTTGAGAGGGAGACCTATTCAACGCGTCGCCTGGTCGTCGGTAGCAGAGACGGGGGTGATTATTTTTTCTTCAGTGCAAGGGACCGTTTTGAAGTGCGCTAGGTCGTCGTTGTTTGGGCGTGAGGGAGGCACTGAAACGACTTGAGGAGGTGATGTGTTCGAGGGTCTACAAGGGGAACGTGGGGCCTTGGTCAAAGGTACTTGAGGGTCCTGTGGAGAGGTAACCTCTGCTGATCTACGGACAATACGGCAAGATAGGATAAAACGAAGGAAGAAGACGTCCTTGAAGTCGACAGATAGGCGAGCCGACAATCAAAGCAAGAGTATCAAAACAGGACAATACAGAAAACCAGAGAATCGAGATGTTCGAATCGAATGAATTACGAAATGTCGCACGAGGTGGCTGTTTGCTAAAGAAAGGATAGCAACACGAGGAAGTGTACAGTAATGCAGCAACCAAGCCAGCGCACAGTCAGCCTTGGGGACCGCTTGGCGGGTTGCGAGCACCAAGAAAGGCATAAACTGGTGGGCTGTGTTGGGCGGCCGCCAGGAGGACCCGGGAAAGGGGCAGAATCACGGGAACGCATGGAAGAACTAAACATGCACCTCAGTTAGTGGAACACACCGCTGCAGAAGCAAAACACTAACAGGTGAGGCAGTGTTTGAAGGGAAAGCTCCTTGGCTGTCAGGCCTGGAGCCCAGTTCCAGCCTTTGCGAGCCGACTGGCACATCTCTTGGCTATTGAACGCCTTCTGACTCTCCAATTGGACCCAGACCGCCGCCAAGACATCTGGAGCGCACTGCCGAAGGGATGATTTTCCACACGTCGCCGGCAGTGCTGTGTATCAATATGGCACGAAAGGGATACATGGAACAAGCTCGCTATAGTGGCATCCAAGACTACGTGTAGGATGTAGGAGCAGACGGCCAGACCAGCATTTACCGACAAGACAATTAGACTATTCTCCCAAGTTCCAATATGCAGCTGGTGTCTGTCTCATACAAAAAGACCCCCAAAAAATATGAGAAACGACGATCTAGATATGCAAGCACGTGGACTTCGTCTGAGGAGTTTCGCAGGTATAGCTGCACTCAGGAATTCGAAAGCACCCGCCGGAATGCCACAAGATCTGCCCTCACGCCAGTCAAGAACAAGAATGGAAGCAAGGGATCAGCCACTCCCAGGGTCCATGTTGTCCCTAACAGTCCACAATCTATGGGAGCCGGCTAGCAAAAACAGATGATAGCTTCATGTAGGACGGGTTCAAGACCGCATAGTACAATTGAAGAGCAGAACTCGAATTTGAGAGGCCGTGCTTGTGCTAAGGAAGGAAGGGCCAAGGACCGGAGCGAAGCGATGATGGCATCGGAACTCGGAGCTGACAGTCACGGACGCGGAGGGGCAATGTGCTAAGCTAGAGGGGTGGAGACAGCCGATTCCGGCTACCGGCTGCCGAACGACCAATCAGAAGCCATCGGCCTATGTCATCATCAACTAATGTCTCTCTGGATCCTTCTTAGTGAAGGCGGCGAACGAAGTTGCCCGCCCCTGCTTTCAAATATTTCAATTAAGCTGGACATTTATTCTCCATAGAGTCGGCTGCGCACATAGAGTCTACTGGCTTTCGAGGGCTTCCAGGTTGGCCCAAGAATTGGATTGGATTGAGGTTTGGCTTCCCCATAGTTTTATCGGCAGTCTTTCCAAACCCCAAGAAAAACCCATCCGATAAGTTTTGGCGCAGCGGCAATAAATACCCTGGGCAGTCCTTGTCGTCATCCAAACGCCTCCGCTCTCCAACCCACCACCAGACGCCTTCAAGACAAGCGTTCCGCGTCGCGATTTTCAGCAACAGTCGTCACTTGTCGACATAGTCCACAGTTGCGCAAGATGGCGTGGTCAAAGTCGACGCGCATCAGCGTGATGCTGGCCATCGACATCGCATTTTTCCTGCTCGAGCTGATTAGCGGATTCATCGTCCATTCTCTCGCGCTCATGGCCGACGCTTTTCATATGTTAAACGACATAATTTCACTGCTCGTTGGTCTCTGGGCTGTTAGTGTCGCAAGGAAAGCCACCACCGACAAGTACACCTATGGCGTGAGTGAAACTCCTTCTCTAGTGCCGCGCACCGCGGTGCCGAGACTGCCATATACTAACTCTCCGTCAGTGGCTGCGTGCGGAGATCCTTGGAGCCTTCTTCAATGCCGTCTTTCTCATCGCGTTATGCGTTTCCATTCTCCTCGAAGCGCTCACGCGATTTATCGACCCCCCTGAGATCAACAATCCCAAGCTCATCTTCATAGTGGGCTGCCTCGGCCTGGCTTCGAATATCCTCGGTTTCTTCGTCCTTGGAGGCCATGGACATTCACACGGTGGCGAGGAGCATACTCACGGAGAGGACCATCAGCACGAAGAGAACCTGCGAGCGGCGGACGGCCTTAGCGCTGCTGAACAGGGCCTAGCACACGCCGCGCCATCTAGACAGAGCGACGTGTTAGACGAGGATGGACGTGTGGCAGATCTCTTACCAGAGGCGGCCGTCGGGCGCTGGAATGCTGCGGCTGCCGATGCGCCGCGCCATATTCGTTTTGGAAGCGACCCTGAAGGCGGCGCCCTGAAGCCGACTGAGCGCGGCGCTAGCCGAGCGTCGAACCACTCCAGAGGTCGGTCGAGGAGATCGAACAGTCTTCGCAGCCGTCTTACCAACATTGATGACCTCAGCATTCATCCGTCCAGCTTCCGGCAGGAGATTATTGCGGCTAGCCGACCTCGACAGGAAGATGATGAGACTTCGAGCGATAGTGGAGTGGAGGAGAGCGCCATCGTTAATGAAGAGGAGCCCGCTGAAAACACCCCGCTGTTGAAGAAAGACAAGGGCAAAACATCTAATGGTCACGCCCATCGTAAGGATCGTTCTACATCGCGCAGAAGCCGACGTGATTCCGGCCTGCACCGGGACCACAACCACAACAAGCCGAAGAAACCAGGAAAGAGCCACGGCCACAGTCACGGCGATATGGGGATGAACGCTATGATCCTACACGTCATTGGCGACATGCTCGGTAACGTGGGAGTGATTGTTACGGCTCTGATCATCTGGCTGACCGACTGGCCCGGGAAGTTCTACGCTGATCCGGCCGTCTCGCTATTCATTACCGTTATCATCTTGCGGTCGGCGCTGCCACTGACATTCGCGACGGCAAAGATCCTGTTGCAGGCAACGCCTGATCACATCGACGTCAACGATGTGAGGGAGGACATCCAGCAGCTCCCCGGCATCGTCAGCTGCCACCACGTGCACATCTGGCAGCTCTCTGACACCAAGATCGTGGCATCCATGCACATCCAGGTTGCGTTCCCGATATCGGCGGAGGGCGGGGAGAAGTACATGGGGCTGGCCAAGGCTGTGCGTAAGTGTCTGCATGCCTACGGTATCCATAGCGCCACTATCCAGCCAGAGTTCTGCTTGGACAGGGCGCACGACCACGGAGAGGACACGGCGATGACGCTGGACGGAGGGGCTACAGGCCCTTCGCTGCGGCGGAAGGAAAACACAGATTTGTGTTTATTGGAATGTGTGGACGATTGCGTGGATCAGGGCTGCTGTGTTGCGGCAGGATCGAAGGCAGGATCGAAGGCAGGATCGAAGGCAGGATCGAAGGCGGGAAGCACGCATTCTCACGGTGACGAACATCACGAGCACAGCCATTGAGCTCTCCTTCGACTCGTTTGACCAGGTGCCGCTTCGGCTACTTAAATCTAGCGAACTCTGCGTTGTACGACTTTGGACTATGGGGTGGGCCGATGCTGGGACGGTATTTTCTGCTTGACTTTCATTTGTGGCATCTCAGAGGAGTTAGGACCCCGTGGGATCACCTTGGCTCTTGTGTGTTTCAGGATCACGACGGGTCGGACACATATTGTACTATACATATTTAGTTTACGCTCAAGACGGCTGGAGTCTCCTCGTAGCGCTCAGTTCCATTTGAGACGCCGGATTTGCCTTGTCATTCTCTCCAGGCTGCCTACCATTCCGAGTCCACAATCATTGTGACAGCGTCGTGCGCCTATCCGTATGGGTGTTGTGGATGGATCCCAAATCATGAGGGGGTCGTTGAACGCTTGCCAGCTGGCAATGGGCGGATAACCACCCCATGATCCTCGGCGACTGCCCGGAGATAAGTTCGTCACTCACTCAATGGATGACACAACCATTCAGTACTTTGGAAGTGAACCTTCCTCCGCATATCTAAGTTTGCCTCTCATGCTTCTAAGGTTCTTCATGCGCCCGGAGGAAATTGAACATCGTCTAAACTCGTATCGTATCTCCTATTTATAGAATCTAGAACCTACTTCGTCTTAACTTCCTACATCTCTCTTAGACGCAGCTTTTCCTAGGTTCAAGCTGGACCATATCGTCTCAAAATGGCATCCAATGACATCAAATCCGAACTCGAGTCGTTCAGAGAACAATGGCGCGCAGAAGTCCAGTCCAAAGCCCCTGGTTCCAAAACGCACCCTCATCATACAGTAGCAGGGCCATCCAACCCTCAGACCAGAGTTCAGCAGAGGGCTCATCCTAGATCCCAACCTCCCAAGCCTCAAAAGGCCTCTGAACCGTTAGGGAAACAGCAAAGCGCAACTGGCAAGAAGGTTACACAGCATGACAGTGACGACGAGGAATATGTGTCCCATTCGTTCGACGACCCAGTGCCGGCTGTCTCATCTGCACTATCCAGCCAAGTGGAGGGTAGCGAGGCCAACAATGAGCCAGTCTCGGCACTGGAACACTTCGAGCAAGCTGTAGAAAGAGAGGCAGCCGGCAACCTGGGGGACAGTCTACGCCTGTACCGGAAGGCATATCGAGTAAGCCAGCGACCTCTTTTCATGAGATGCACTCAATTCACAATGTCATAGATGGACCATCGCGTCGACCTCCAATACAGAAAGAAACACTTCCCCCAAGCAACGGCCCCCAAACCAGCGCCGTCCCAACCCAATCCATCCAATGCAGCTGAGACAGTTCCGAACCCAGCCCACCACTCGTCCTCGGACGCACCGGCGAAGCCCAAGTCCCTCAAGGAACTCATCGCCAGCTTCGCCGGGCTGACCATCCAGGGAGCGCCGCCAGAAGTGGAAGGCGAGCCCCCACCCCCGTGTCCCATCTCGTCACTCCCGGACGAGATACTCGTCCATATCCTCCGCGACGTGGCTGTCGCCGACATCGCCTCCTTTGTCCGTCTCGCCCGCGTCTGCAAGCGCCTGGCCTACCTCGTCGCAACAGAGGACCACGTCTGGCGGCGCGTCTGTCTCGGCCCCGAGTTCGGCTTCGGCGGCATGCACTACTGCTGGCAGACCTCCGTGACCTGGGGTCCTCTGGACCCGGAAGAAGACGAGGCCGTCGCTTCCGGTCCGCACAACATTGACGGTGAGGACGATAACACCACCGCCGCCGGCAGACTCCAGCTGGACGCCGAGGACCTCGTCCCGCTGACCCCGTCCGAGCGGTCGGACCGCGACCGGGCCGAGAAGCAGGCCTCCACGCTCTCCCTCTTCCGGGACCTGTACTCCTCCTCCTGGCAGCGCATGTTCCGCCTGCGGCCGCGCGTGCGGTTCGGCGGCTGCTACATCAGCACCGCCAACTACTTGCGGTCGGGCCAGGCGTCCGCCAGCGCCACGACGTGGCACAGCCCCGTACACATCGTCACGTACTACCGCTACCTGCGCTTCTACCGCGACGGCACCGTCGTCTCGCTGCTGACCACGGCCGAGCCGGCGGACGTGGTGCACCACCTGACCAGGGAGGCGCTGGTGCTGCACCGCGGCGGCGCCGCGCCGCACCTGCCCAGCACGGTGATGCAGAGTGCCTACAAGGGGCGGTGGAGGCTCGCCTCGGCGCGGGACTATCCAGGCAGGGAGGCGGCCGAGGTGGAGGGCGATGTGTTCGTCGAGACGGAGGGGGTGGGCAAGTACTTGTATCGCCTGGACCTGAGCCTCAAGAGCGCGGGCAAGCAGGGCCCGAGGAACAATAAGCTTGTCTGGAGGGGGTTTTACTCTTACAACAGGTTGACGGACGACTGGGCTGAGTTCGGGCTCAAGAATGATAAGCCGTTCTTCTTTAGTCGGGTCAGGAGCTACGGCATTGGGGAGTAGACATTGGTTCTGGCATGGTGGCTATCTGGCATGATGATCACGGGTCTTATGTGAACTCAACGGCGTTGAGTCTGGCGTTGGACATGAGGGCGCTCTACTCTATGGTTGGCTGTTTTCGTCGACAACGCCTTGATAGAATAAGAGATATCAACTGGCAGGTAGCAGTTCGAAGACTATGCGACGTTTGAGTCTCGCCATTGACTAAAATTAACTCAAGAAGCTCAAAGCATGGATCATAGTGGCCACTTGTTTTGGGGATTTTTGTTGTTTTATTAGGAAACGAAAAACGGGATACTGTCTAATGTACACCTTTCGGACTGTGTCCTTCAATCTGCAGCACGGGTATCTCTGATAATGGCATCGCCGGCCGAAAACAGTGCAAGTAAAAAAATAGGAAAAAGTCAATCTGGTATCCTCGAATACGGCATCGTCCAACTCGTCATCTTTCCAGGTCGTGTCATCCAACCCTAGCACATCTCGAAACAGGAGACTGAACCAATGGATCCATCCAAGGCACGTACGTCTAAACCCAATGCGAACATGATGCGTCTAGGCTGTCCTCACAAACGTCTCTTCAAGCTGGGTAGACAAATAGGCGATCGGTGCAAAGTGCAAAGAATCGAAACTCAGCGAACAAAACTTGCCGCGGTGTCTGGCAATGCAAGACGGTAGCTCATACCGTGATCACCCAACCGTACGGGCGCTTGTCAGAGATCCAAGTTGGGAACGGAAGCGGTTTGCCGTCTTTTCCAACGGCGTTGAAATGGTAGAACATGTCCTGCACCAGCTCGTCCCAGCACTTGACTTGTCGATTGGGAAACATGAGACGATGGGAATAGTGATCACGGAACTCCTCGACCTGCTGAGCGTCGTGGCCGTTTCGCTCCTTGATAATGTCCTGGGGGTCCTTCTGCATACGTTGCGTCATCTTCTGGAGATGCTTCTTCCTCTCCAGGGCACGCAGAGCTTTAGGTTCGCCTTGATGAGTTTTCTCCCTGTCCAAATCCCACCCTTTCATCTCAAGCCTCAGCCAGAACACTGGGTAGCAATCGGGAACCATCGAGCTTGTGATGGAGCTTGGGAAGAACCCGATGGGCATGTACTGCTTATCGTTCAGCTTCCTGTCGACGGGGCCATGCGGCTCATAATGTCGAGCATATCTGCGGTGAAGGCGGCCGATATCAGCGTGGTCATGCCAGTCTGGCTCCCCAGTGCCGTGATTGTTTTCCATCTCTCGGCGGCGAAAGACATCCATGACCAGCGCTTGCACATATCCATTGTCCCAAGCGCCGGGCTTCACAACATCTTCAAGGTTGCGGCAGTGACGGAACCAAAATACGGCAGCCCGGACCTTGAAGGACATATGGTGGTCGTACTGGTTGTCGAGAGCGAACTGTGCAAGGCAGCCCCAGCAACGGTTCTCGCCGAAAGGACAGAATACTGCCAGGACATTGAGGTCGCAGCGGACGCATCTCTTGGTATCTCTCCACCAGCCGTACTTCCGCTGTTTGTCAGTCTGGCTGCCTCCCACCAAGGTGGTGAGATGGTGGCCTGGAACTATGGCCGGCTCGATATTGTCTCCTCGGAGAGCCGCTGTGACGTCATCCACAAAACGTCCCCATTTGCCCTCTGACTTGTTGTAGGCAGTCATAACAAGTTCGGTGTCCGGCCCTTTCCCGCCATACTCGAAACTCTTGATGGCCTCAATAATGCGGACATTGGCCCACTTAGGCATCGGCAACTTCTCCAAGAAGAAACGAAAAGCCCGACCCCAGCTCAAGATATCGATATTGAGAGATCTGGCCTTCGGATAAAGCTCATACAAGACGAGCTGCCAGATACCGGTGGCCATGTCGCAAGCAGGATGATTCCAGACCGCACCATACGAACCGTGTCGGATGATGGAGTTAGGACCCTGATGGTACATCGGAAAGAAGTCCAAGTCGACAAAGGAATCGTCGGATCCGTTGCGCCGGCCGCTCGCCTTGATGACGTCGAGAAGCTGAGCCATGTTGCCCAGATGGAGAAGTTGACACTGGTAAATGCCGATGAGCTCCAGGTTTCGAAGGGATGTCAGGATACAGCGGACGGCATTGTAGTCGAGAAACTGGACTCGGTGCAATTGCAGATTCGTGATGTAATCGGCGCGGTTCTTCAGAGCGCGGTCTGCAAGGGTGTTAGTATTGGTCAAGTGCTAAAGAGGTCCAAGATGCTTACAGAGCCTGATTTGGGTCTCATAGTGCTCAGCATATGAGATATCAGGACGTGTTTTGTCCTTGGGACTGACAGACTTCCGAATAGGCGAGATCAAAAGGGTCACTGGCATCCGCTGTACCCCGTCGGAATCGTTCAGGGACATATCTTCGCCAAGGAAATCACCAGGCGGGGTCTCATCCCAGTGCTCGATATATTGGGAAACAATGTTGAGGCCGGTATGGCAAGTCCTAGAAAGGTTAGACAGGTCAAGATAACCTGTCATGGCAAGGTCCTTGAGAACAGCGTGTGCAATATCGGGTTTACTGAGGACCTTGAAAATACCGCGGGTGCGATTCTTCGTGTTCTCAACGTAGCGGTGCTCCTGAATGGGAGTTCTCAAAAATGGCGCCTTAGAAACCGTCAGGAACAACGAGGTCCTACGTCACGTTGTATGTGAAGAGGGAAACGACTCACGCTTGTCATAATGTTTGCCATGTTCGGCCAGTTCTTGACATTCTCGAGCGCACGCAGCTCTCTCAAGCGGCCTTGGGAGGCATAATACTGGAACCGGTTCTCCTTGTACCACTTGATGTATTCGGCCTCCTTTTCCACTTTAGTTGAGCCGGCATTCGGAGTCTCGCAGGCGAAAACCTTGGGATCAAACTTTCGGTTCTGGAAAATCTCATACTGCTTCAGGAAGTCCGTGGGGTCTTCCAGTGAACGCCAGTTGCGCCTGGCGTTGAATGTAAGGCGATGAACATTCGAAGACGCCTTGAGATCAAGCCCCTGTGTAACAGTCAGCCACGGTTCCTTTGAGGATTTGAGGTGTTGTCAACGGCTAGGATACTTACCAGCTCCTCAGCTCGAACTTCCAGGCGCTTGTTATACGCCTATTATCATGTCAGTATTTACGTATCCTGATCGAAGGGTGCATACCGAGCAAAATGTGGGAGGAATATGAACAAGTGGATTGAGATAATCAAGTCGCACTTAGAAAGCTTACCTGGTCAACACGAGACAGTTGGGTGCCTGGCAGTCCGGCTTTGGCTCTCTCGGCGTCCCTCTCTGCCGCCGCAATGGCTTTCTCCGTACGACCACGACCTTTGCCTCTGCGTGGCATGGTTGAGTTGCTAGGCTTATAACCTTCAGGTAGCTCTAGCTTCGTATTTAGTGCCTTAGAAAATGGTTAGTGTATTGAACCTGGCTGCCGCTTGTGCTTTCGTTCTGCTCGTGTGTGCTTTGTGTATGTACCTGAGCCTTGGCCTTTGAGCCTGCCTTCTTCTTGTTCCTTGCCATAGTAAGAAGCGGCTGTGAATGACTTCTTGAGAGTGTGTGGGTGAGGGAAGGGGAGTTAGGATGGAAGGTATTTGTGGGTTAGAGATGTTAAAGTGAAAATGGATAAACAGCCCAAGGGTTAGAAAAGGCTTCAATAAGACCGTTGGGAGTGCAGTTCTCATAAGGCGAAAGAAGACAGGAGTTGGGAGGAGTCGGACAGGTGAGACCAGGATAGGGTAGAAGGTATGGGAGATGGGATTGGTGAGGGAGGGAAGGAACAACTGAGAGGATTGACGTGTAAGTCGACCGTGATTGATGGCTCCACAAGCGTCAATAAGGTAGTACGTCGAACAATAGCAAGCTATTGCACACACGCATCCATTTAGGTTCGGCCAAAAACACACCTTACCCTCGATAGGTTCAGCCAAACCCTATCGTTTGCCCTAAAAAGCCATGAGATGGGCTGACTTTCACAAGGTGGAGTGGTGAAAGCAAAGGCAAGTGGTGCGGGAGGATGTCCACAAACCATTCAGAGATAGATGGCTGCTAGACCTGAACATGGGGGGAAGTGCAGTTGCGTGACAGAAAGATGCTGTAAAGAGACTCAAACATAGCATGATTGGAAAACTTACTCGGATCCTCACGTTGCTCCGTGGGTAGTAGTGTGTGTCGACTTAGACGGTCAGAAGGCTCAAAGAGAGGTGTCAAGACAGGAAGATGAAGAAGATCTCTGCCTTGAGTTGATGATAAAAGTAAGAAGAAGAAGAGGAGGAGGAGGAGGAGGAGTTCTGGATGAAGTTCAGAAGAGTTTGGAGTATTTATAGGAGGCGGAGAACAATAAGCGGACCAGCGGTGGCAGAATCAACAGAAAGGCGGAGCTGGGCCAGGCAAAGTGAAGTGAAGGTTCAGTTGCTAGTTTCACTTGCTGAGTTTACCGTCAATAAAGTTGTTGAGCCCCGACGACCTGCGGGTCAAGAAGCGAACCATACCGTGAGGCTATAAAGTTCGGGGCGGCCCCGTAATTAGGGGTGGCCTGGGGCTCGGCATGCCGGCGACGGTGAGCCCGGGATGCGGACTGGGCTAGAATGGCCTGTGCCAGCAATAGCTTGAACGCTGGGTGTTGAATAACACACAGATATGCCACGCCAGGGGCCACAACCTGCCGTCCTCGATGGGGTGAGGACAGCAATGGGACTTGTGGCTGTATATATCCTGTCAAGCAGTTCAAGGGAATTAAGAGCATCTGCCCCTCTACATCTTTGACATTGCGACACCCGTCTCTGAAGGTAGCAAAGATGGTGCTTCCTTGGTTCACATTTCTGTCAGCTCGCCGGAGCAAGGGAAGTCATTTCTCTTGAGCCCTCTAGAGTAATCCCCTTGGTTCTCAGCACCAAACAAACAAGGACAACAGCTTAGACCGACTCTTGCAACATGATGCAGCCGAAGCCAAATAAGTTCGCTCTCGTGCAGGAGTGAGGTGTGTTGATGGAGCCAGCAAGGAATCCTTCTCGGGCCTTGAGGAACGTTGGCACCACCATATGCCTGTCCTTACTTTCAGTGACCGAGAGCCGCGAGTGTGTTCCCTGGTAGGGTTCAGGAAAGAACATCCGACAGAGACAGTCTGGGTATCACAGACGTCTATACAGCTCCCAGTCACCTCCCCGGTGTGTAGCTCTGCCATGTTCGTGCTGTCCGTCTCCTTTATGCTCAATATAACGAGCTCAGGGAGTACGTCGGTGGAGCCTCGACAACCGTCGCCAGTTCCATCCTTCAAAGGCCCTACTTAGGGGGAAAGAGGACTCCGGTGAAATATCCATGTGGCAGATCACATCCTGGTGCGATCGTAGTTCAGTTGCTTGTCGGATATCATTGCCAGTGATTGTGAGTCAAGGAATAACAGAGTTGCACGCTACGCAGGAAGCACAAGTCAAACGAGACGGCCCAGACAACAGGGCTTAGAAATCGAAAAAAGACACAAGGCAACACGCAACACGCAAGACCAAAAGACTGGTTGACACGAGACCACTGTGACGAGCTTAGGCGCGACTCGGGTATGAAGGTAATGACCTAGAAGGTTTGTGGTATCAGGTTCAGAGCGCCATCCGAGCTCCAGGGGTGGACAGTGAAAGCAGTGACAAGCTGGTAGCTGGCAAAGTTCAAGCAACAGACAAGCAATATCGAAGGGCCATCTTTACCTCGCGAATACTGTAATACTGTTAGCCGAAACGGGCTCCTGGTAGTGCGATGCTTTTGATTGCCTGAGTTGGAACCTCCCCTTGCCGAAATTGCATGTCGTTCGTGGCCTTGGGGACTAATGCTCCTGATAACACGCAGAGCGTATCATATCTGGTTCCCCAGGGATGCTATACCAACTTATTCGTAATCACGTTGTGACGAGCATGCCCTGACAGCTGTTCGCCTTCTCAACTCTTTGCTGGCATGAACCCTCTGACAGATCCGACCAAGCGCAGCCGAAAGAACAAGTCCCACACTTCGTCTGTACTTTAGCAGACCGGCATCACATATTCTCCCCCGATAGCGCGTTATCGACACAGGTGGCCAGTCCGAGTGGGGGGGGGGGAAAAAAAAAGATTAATAAGTAAATGTTTTTAAAAATATGTAAACCAGAAAAAAATAAAAAAATAGAAGTCCAAGTTTTTAGGAGAGGNCACGCACCGACTGCACGACGCCTCTTTTCCGCGTTTGTAATGATAGCTTGTCTCTTGTGGTTGGGGCGGTGTCTTGCTTCAAATACAAGGTTTGAGGAGTGACTGGGTTTGCTGAGAGGTCGTCCGCATAAAATGCCATACATCGTGAGCCCAGGATGAAGAGCAATGGGGTGTTTAGGGAGGGCACAAAATTCATGTAAGTTCAATATCATCGAAGTAGAGCGAAAAGTAACAGATGTCTCTTAAGGAATGGACGGTGTTGATTCGTGGTGACCTCTATATTAGTTGAAAGGCAAGTTGCGTTGGTTGGAAGAAGTTTCGCTTGGAGCGATATTTCCGACACCTGGGGCTAGATATGGAGACTGCATGTGGTTTCCAAACCGAGTTTGCAGCATCACAAATGCAGAAAGCCGGCCGTCATTCAAAAAAAGTGCAAGCAGGTTTTTCAAATCATCGGATTTCTATTTTTCTTATGATACACGTGGAATACCAAACGTGCGGCGGCTAATGTGAGGTAACGGCATCCTGAGCTGGGTACCCTTACCGCCAAAAGGGACAAGACCACGAAATCCGGGATGGTCGAAAAAGTTCCAGTCATAGGGTCCAAACACATATTAGCCCAATACGTCCTAATAATCCGATCGCTCGCAGTGGGCAATCTATGTGCTGACGCAGCCCTAGCTCGAGACACCAAACCAACGAGGTGACATAGAGAAGACGACCGAGTTGACCAAGACCAAGCAGCCGAAGGCTCCAGAGCAGTGTCCAAACAAGCACCCTACCATTCATATTCGCCCGTGGCTTTATGGAAGACGTATTCCTTGCCGTTGACCGTGAGAACTCCATCCTTGAGTGTGCACTTCCTGTACCGACGTCAATAAGCGAAACCTTTCCTGATGGAATAACGACTTACCACTTATTCTTCACGCGCTGAACCTTGTCATACATGCAAAGCATAATATGGCCCATGCTATCATCGTCGTCATCATCGTCCTCCTGGTCATCGTCAGGATCATCCAAGTCCGAGTTGATGGCATCTTCGTCAACCTCCTCGTCCTTGACGTCATCATCGAAGCCATCGACTTGAGAAGGTCCAGCGGCGTGTCTGGATTCCTTTCCGGCGCTACGATGTTTGGTAGCCTCCTTCAAAGGGAGCATGAGGCCTCCTCCCTCCATTTGCTTGGCTCTGGATGCAATCTGCTCGTGAAGGAGGCTGTCAATCTCCATACGGCCCATTTCGACAGGGTTGCCGTCAGCATCACGCTGCATTAAGACACCCTCGTAGGCTTCGGCGGACCCATCCATTTGGGAATTATTCGCTCCATTCTGAACGTTGGCTTGAGCAGCTTGTTGAGCTCGCTGCTGCTGCGCAAGCATTTGCTGCCGATATTGTTGTTGCTGCTGTGCATTGTACTGTTGCTGTTGCTGAGGAGTCAACTGCTGCTGCTGCTGTGGCTGGCCTTGTCGCTGAGCTTGCGCTTGAGCGTGCGCCTGAGATTGAGGGTAGCCTTGGGGTTGTCCCTGGTATTGAGCCTGGTTCTGGATGGCACTGATCGAAGCACTGGCACTTTGTCCGTACTTGGCGGCCAGTTGCTGCGAAGCGCGCTGTGCCGCAGTCATTCCCCCAGGACCGGGTGCAGCGGAGAAACCCGGGTGCTGAGCGGGCATCGCGTTGTTCACCATTCCAGGCTCTTGTTTGATGACCGGCTCATGCATGGCGAAACCCGGTTCGGGCTTTATCTGAGGGACATTGTTGTTGGTGGTCTGTTGCACAGGGCCGCCTGGGAATGACAGGTGCTGCTGTGCATCCTGAGCAGGGTTCAACTGGGCCTGCGTATAGCTCGGCGCAGGAGCAGGTTGCTGAGGGGCAGGCTGGGGGGTGGCCGCGGCTTGAGCAGCCACCTCAGGTTTTGGATCCCAGGGAAACTGAGCGACATTCAGCTGTGTAAGCTTCCGTTGCCATCCCTGTACGTATATGTTAGTCCGCTACCTTTGCTTCCTGGTGTGGTTTAATGCTCTCTTTCGGTTGCTTATGGCTGGGCCAGAGCCGGTAGGATGGAAGGGGAAGCAGCGCACGTGAGATTGAGGAGAAGAGTAGCCAATGAAAAAGCGGGGTCGTGTGGAGGACTGGAAGGGGTGATGGGGAAGGCTTAAAAGACCCATATAGCACAGGTCGCCCCCTCCCAGAAAGCCGCTGCTCTCCACCCCTCGATAGACCACGACCAGGCAGCCAAATCGCGAGAGAATCAACAGCGACAGTGACGACAAAGACATCAGCGCAGCGATGGCGACACTATTGTGTGGCGGGAACGTCGGACAATATGACTCGAAATAAGAACAAGAGGGAAATGGATGGACGACATTGATGACAACGATGATGCAAGCCCTGGACGCAGCGGCAGGTGTGGGATGGACGGATTGCTCACCTTCTTCAGGTCCTCCAGCACCGACTCCTCAACGCCCATCTCCTCGAAATCGACGCGCGATGAATCGATCACATCCGTAATGATCTGCGCATAAATGGCGCCGACAGTTTGATTCGACATCGTGGCTAGAGGTGTCGAAAGATCTCGTCAAGTCCGGCAAAAGTGATACTGAGCACGTTGATCCTGATCGAAAGACGCGCCTTCGCTGCTTATGCCGAATCCTGATCTATCGTCCGCCCCTACGTTTTAATTTCCTGTCCGTTAAGCAGTAGACCGTCCCTTCCCGAGTTAGCTGTGTAATCTGGTGTTCGGTGACGCAGGCAGTTGGAAGGACGTTCGCGGGTCGAGGTGCACGCAAGTAGATCAATTTGCCAGTGACGCAAGTCCCCATACGGCTTCAGTGCCGCGGAGGCAGCAAATAACTTCTGGAAGCCACCGTATGATGGATAGTGTTCACACCGGGCTCGACGTCCTTGGTAATATCGGCTCTGTTCCGGAGTTTGGCCGCGATAGTGGTTTCGCCGGTAATAGTTGTATTTGGCAGGTTGATTTGCGAGAGAGACCCAGCAAAGAAGTAGGCACAGTGGGTTAGTCAGCTGCTCTCCGCGTGCCGACGCGGAAGGCAAAAGAAGTGGGTCCGCAACGGGCGACCAAGTCACGGCGAAGCTTCGACAGGACTCTTTGGATAAGGTATCCTCGCCTTCGTAATCTGTTCCTACAAGCTCCACCAGGTTGTGAGAAATAAGTCCTTTAGAGCAAAAAAGGAAACGATGACCTTCCGAAATCATGGGACAGTGCTTCGGGGATCACCTAGAACTACCTTAGGTGCTGGTCACAGAGGTAGCTTACTCTTGAGGTTTGCAAGGACGTTCGACTCTAGGATGGCAAGAATACGTCAGTAAGAATGAGCATCTTAGATGTCACAATCACAGACGGAATTCACCGCACCGTCCCAACGGAGAATTGATTAATTATCTACAGGTACAGCACTGTATTCGGCCTATGACTTCCTGTAGTCTTCAATTCACTTCAAAAATACAAGTCATCCCGGCGCGCCAGCGCGAAGACAACATGACACCACCTCCGCCAATTTCGTAAAACTCATGACCAAGCCAGATTTCATCTCGCATCCGTCCGTTCCTTGCGTGAAGAGCCGTTCCAAATCCGCATTTAGAGCGGGTATTCGTCCCAAGGTTTCCCCAACTCCGCGCTAATAAACGACCAATCGACAAGAACCCAAAGCCCGAAATGCCAGAAGGAACCATTCGTATACCTACCGTTGGTTGTTATTGTTAGTCTGACACTCGCCGGTGCGATGCCTGCCATGTGTTGTTGGAGTGCGTCCTTTAGCGGATGGTCATCTGCTTGACCATGTCGGCCTTGCCAGAGGAACTAGCGCCACTGGCGCCGACGCCACCACCGGGCTTCTTCTCGAAGATCTTCCAGAACTTGAGAGATTCGTCGGCAGCTATTGCTCGGGTTAGTCAAGTACCATCGCAGGCTAGAGTTTCCGATGACCTACCTGCGGTAGCCAGCATCTGACCATCGGGGCTCAGACAGCTGTGCAGAACACGGCTCTCATGCGCAGGGATCTCCACGTTGCGGACCAGGGTGGGATAGCTCCAGATGCTGAGGGAGTTGTCTGGGAAGCCACTTGAGCTGACAATCTCGCGGTAGTGGGGACTCCACCGGAGGCTGGTGACCTGAGAACCGGTGTCGATGCTGTTGACGCGTGCGCCGGAGGTGGTGTTCCAGAAGTGGATGTGGCGATCGTACGAGCCGCCTCCAGTGGCGAGGAGGTTCATGTTCCACGGGCACCAGGCGAGGGCCTTGACGGCGGCCTTGTGGTTCGTCTTGGTGAACTTGGGCACGGAGAGCGACCGGGCATCCCAAATGGACACGAGGTTGTCGTTGCCGCCAGTAGCGAGCTGAGCTCCGTCCGAGCGCCACTCAAGGCCGCAGACCTCTGAAGTGTGCGAAACGAGTTCGGCAACCTTGTGTTCCGCAATACGGACGTCATGGTTGTAGACCAGACCGCTTCGCGCACCGGTGGACAGGAGATGCTTGTTCCAGCCCATAACACCGACACGAGTGTCGTGACCGAACATGCTGCGGATCTTGGTCTGCTCGGCAACATCCCAGATCTGGACTTCACCAGTTCCGAGACCAACACCTACGTAAGCGCCGTCTCCGGACCACTTGACACTGGAGACGTAGGTATCAGCAGGAGTCTCGAGCAGGCAGCTGACACTACCCTCATCGGCAGACCAGACGTAGACATTGCGCTCCAAACCAATGGCGACCTGGTTGCCTGAGCTCCAATCAAGAAGGTTGAGGTAATAGTCGTCAATCAGGCCCGGGGCGTCCAAGACACGTTCAGGAGCCGTTGCCACGCGGCGGCGGAATTGAGCCGAGGCTGCGTTTGCCGGCTTGATGGGACGATTGTATTGTTGACGGAGGTCGATGGGCTTAGAGGACTCTGGGGGAGCAGGCTTGAACTGGAGAATGCGCTGGTTGAGGCTGACGCCGCATGCGTTGGCCAAGGAATCTTGGTATGCAACTGTGTTTGGTGATGGCCGCGAGTAGGTCTCAGCATCGTCGTCATTGAGGTGAAGCCCCTCAAGAGCTGCGATTGCGTCGTCTGCGGCACTTGAGAGCAGTGCTGAGGCATCGCCGCCGCTTGTCTTGGGACGCGACTTCTCCGCTAGATCTAGCTTTCCGGAACCGACGTTGGCGATGGCGGAGCTTGCGCCACGGTTGGGGATAAACCGGTCAGCGGCATATGACAGGGTCGTCTTAGTTGACTTCTGCTTGAGAGGAGCCTTCTTTGACTTTGTGCTGCCTGGTGTCTTGTTGTGATGACCGGTGCCGGTCAAAGTGAAGTCCGACACACCGAGCTCGAGAGCCCTCCGGGGAGTGGCAACACTGCGGGCAATGTTTGACTTTGGCGAGTCGCGGTGAGCCGCCTTCGAGCTCGACTTGGCGAGGTGTGCGGAAAGGTTTCCACCGTAGATGGACTTGGATGATACCCTTTGGCCGTCATGGCTCGACTGTCTCTCCGGTGTGTATGGGGAAGAGTTGAGGTTGGCCGAGACATTGGTGGAGGCACGCTGACGTGGTGACGGCGTAAGGGGCATCCGACCGCCGGCGGTACGGGTGGAAAAGAGGCCAGTGTGGCTTTTAAGAGGGGTTGATACTGCAGTAGCCATGATGGATGCTGATGCTGACAGTAATGATTCCTTCGAAGTCCAACTTAATGTATCGAGAGGAAGAGGAGAGAGATTAAGAGCTTTCGATAATCGAACAAGCTCCAAGAGACTCAAGCTAATGGTTCCTGGATTGGTTAGTATTTCTGTTGTTGTGTTCGATGAACGAAAAGGGCCTTCACGAAGAACGGCTGGACAAAGTCGGTTGGGCGATCAAATGGCTGCTTGAGCGAAATGATCTAATGGACTTGCAGAGTCTTGTGACAGGCTTGATGATGCTTTGAAAAGCACTGGAGGAGGAGGAGAGATGCAAGGGTTGCGGAAGAGAGGATGTGGATGGTAATGAGGAAGGGAAGGGAAGCAGACAGTTGATGGTTCCTGAGATGGATTTATATTGTTTACTCCATGTTCCCTGAGCAACCGCCATATCCACTATTGCCTCCACTCCAGCCTCCACTCTACCATCCGAGGGCTAGTCCGTTACTGTACTAGCGTCATCTCAAGCTGGAGTCCTGAAGTCTCGGAAGGGGCAGCCTTTTCATCCAATGAAATGCGGGTCGCATCCGTGGATTCAGTGGATTGCCTTTGATCGTGCCTTGCATCAACGTGAAGTTCGAACTTCCTTCCAACAGTCTGGAAGCAGCAAACGTCGGTGCCTCCATTTGACTGCTACGAATCTATAAGCCAACCTTATACCAGAGATTATTATTCTCTCTCTTCCTCCGCTGCAATGACACTCTAAAAACAATATCTTGTCCCGACTTGCAGCCATGGCTCAACCAGGAACTCCGGGAACGGGCTCCTCTCTATTCGGCGGCACCCCGCAAGCCGGAAACACGAGTACAAGTCAGTCCCTGGCCCTGTCGTACCTCAACCAGCAGCAGCAGAACGCTACCCCGGCTTCCGCTGCCTCGTCAAACAACACCTACATCATGCCGAACTCGCCTCTCAAGAACAGAGTAGCCATGGACGGCTATCGGCCCAAGGTCACCCGCACCCTTGGCCAGAAGCCGGCCTGCTTGGTGAACGCCTCGGTGACGTATTGCGGCAACAACCAGATATATGCCTTTGGCGGCTTCGACCAGTATACTGATGAGGTCTACAATCACGTTTTGAAACTTGATCTCGTCAGTCACCAGTGGAGTCTCGTGGATAACTACGGGGACATTCCAGGCGTAAGGATGGGTAAGCACCGCAACTTCATGCCCTGTGCATAACAATTGCTAATGTGCTTCCGCTACCAGGACATACTGCCACCCTCTACAAAGGTGACAAGCTGCTGGTATTCGGCGGTGAGAATGAGCACCGAACCTACCTCTCCGACTTGATAATATTCGATCTTAAAACGGCGCATTGGACACAGCCACAGGTCTCCGGACCAATACCGAAGGGCCGAGCTAGACATGCCGCCGTTCTGCACGAAGACAAGCTGTTCATTGTGGGTGGCATAACCGGTCACGACAACTATGTATTGGAAGACATATGCTATCTCGATCTGAAGACGTTCACCTGGTCTCGGGCATGGAGGTTTGTCGGCAGGTTTGACCATTCCGCCTATATATGGGGTGACCGCGTATGGGTCTATGGAGGATTAAGTGAGGATATGGATAAGGTCTCTGACATCTGGTGGCTCGACTTGAAAGGGAGCCCAGCGTTTGACTCTCCCCCACACATCGGATCCTTCGACCGGCCGGGCCTCAGTCGGAACCCAACGTCTCCTAGACCGGCCTACAACGCCGGCTCGTCACCCGCAGTCGGGGCATCTGGCTACGCAGCAAATTCCCGAACGGCCCAGGTGAACCCGCCGTCCTTTCTTATGAAGAACTACGCCCCACCCGCACCCGGAGCTATCTCCGCTCTGAGGTTCGTTGGCGGACCCAACATCCCATCACAAATGCAGGGGATACACTTCCACGTCTACTCCTCTGGCACTCTTCTCGACTTCGTGACTCCTTCGAATGCTACCACTTCCAAAGAGTGCTCTTTGTCTGCCCTAGATCTAGGCACGCTTCGCTGGCAGAAACTCGCCGAAGGCCGAGAGATATTCAAGTCGGGGTATCGGTGGCACTATTGCACCATGAATGACGACGGTACAAAGGCATGGCTGCTTGGCTGTCCGGTAGACCCTTTCTCAGTCGAACCTGGCGGCAATGGACTGGAAGAGTACCTGTCCGACATTATGGAAATCGATCTTAGACGTTACGGCTTCCTAGGTAACAACTTAGGCTCGGAATCCCGCGCAGATCTTGTTCACCAGCCGTCGTCCAGGCTCCGGCTTGTCGAACAGCCATCGAAAGGCCTCGGTGCTGACCTATCCAAGCTGTTCAACCAACCTCCCGAGACAGGTTCCGGGACAGATTTTATCATCACGGCCCTATCGAACGACTACGACGATGAAGATATCATGGGCTCGGCTCTCGTCCATTCTGCAGAGGCCGGCCTAGGGCAATCTTGGCTGGCGCCAGACGCCCCAACCTCGCAACCGATCCACGTTCACCGCCTGATCCTCCAAGCCAGATGGCCGCACTTCGCCCGCCTCTGGTCCAGTCAGATGGCCGAATTCCACACCAAGAAGATGCACATCCCCGAACCCTACAGCGTCGTAAAATCTTTCCTCTACTTCCTCTACACCGATCGCATTGACCCCGTGTCCGACGACGGCTCAGAGGACAACCACGTCACGGCCGACCTGTCCGACGTGGCCGGCCTACTGGTCATGTCCAATACGTACAACATCCCGCACCTCCGCCTGCTCTGCGTCAACCGCCTCAGCAAGGAGCTCGACGTTGACCACGCCTGCATAATCTGGTACTGCGCCGGTCTGGCGAGCGAGGAGTGGCTGCGCAAGCGCGCCGCGCAGTACTGCCTCACGCACTGGGGCCGCATCGTGCGCACCTCCGGCTTCCTGAAGCTGCCGCGCCACGCTCTCGTCGAGCTGTCGCAGGAGATCGACATGGAGGGTCGCGTCGTGGGCGGCGAGGAGCTGGACATGTTCAGCATGGAGGGCGGGCGCTTCGGCGAGAGCTCCGACGTGGCGAGGCGGAAGGAGAGCATCAGCTCGAGCCAGACGCAGATGCTGGAGGACGACGTTGATGATGATGAGGGTATGGAAATGACTTAGTAAAATGATCTCACTTGTGTCTAGCACCATGCCGCCGGCGCTCATGTTGCTTCTTTCTTCGGTGCCGGATGGCTCAGGGTGTTCTACGGTTTACCTTCTACAGGGCTGTGTCGACATGTTACAGTTGCTATTGTAGCAAGTACCTTTCTCGGCCATAAGGATTCAGGGAGGAGGGCTGGCGTTGAATCTACTCCCCAAGGTTATCATTGATGGACTTAAGGATTCGGACAGGTTGTGGATTTTATGATATCACCAGGCGTTAACTGAGCGAATTCTACATGACGCGCATTCTCGATGAAAATCTCCAGTTCATTTGCCCGTGTTTACAAACGAATGCCCGTATTGAGAGATGCCAATTGATCGAAACATGACGTGCGTTGCCGGCGTGTCGCCATATGCTCGCGTCGTCGTGTCATCATCTTATGTTTGACCGGACCCTGGCCAGCGTGTCCATTCTGCCCACTGCCCTGCCCATGTCCCCGGTCCTACTTTTACTGAGCTGATCTTGACATTGCATACGACCTACGTCTAGTTGTCTCCTTGCATGGATAGCTGAGACTGTATGTTATGAAAAGAGACAGTTATTTCACGAGCGAGCATTTGAGAGCGCACTAAATGTAATCACGTTTCAACACATCCGGTCGCATTCTTGACTGCTGCCGAAAACATCTGACAAGATCCCCTTTTACCTTCCACATCAATTCATGAAAACACTTTTTCCCTAAAAACCATTGTAACGCCGCAAGTCTTGGGGAAGGAAGATTAAGAGAAGAGCGAGCAAGTCCACTTCGGAGAGAAATCGACGAGGAGAGAATCTGGCAAACCGACGCCATGATCCCACCCTTTTTGGAAACGCGGCAGCCACCTGGGAATAAAGACCAACTTATACTTGCGAATAATGAAACCCCAGAAGGAATACACGGAAGGCAAACGAGTCCGCACGTCTATAAACCACCCTTTTCCGCTATGATGCTTCCTCCGCACCCACTGATGAAAACAGAACGTATACTAGCCGAAACATTATTACAGTAAGGAAGTAGAGCGATGGAACTTTCGAGCCGCGACGCGATATCCTCTAGGACTTTGCCGAAGCTTCCCCAGCCCTCGCCGTCTATTCCCATATCTTTTATCTTCATGGACATAGTTTGCAAGACAAGCTTGTGAGCCCACATTGCAGTGAATTTCGGGACGAGCCGAAATCACTCGGTTGAGTATCGACAGGTTTCAGGGTATGAGCAAGCCAAGGGGCTACCCAGGTCGCCGACCGAGAATCAATACGTGAAGTGGTGCTGAGCGAGCTTGACAGAAGAGGACCGCACAGCGGTTTGTGGAAGGGTAAGTCGCGAGGTCGTAGTTATATAGGGGGTTTGAGTCTTAATCTATGCTCCAAGAATCGGTATACGCTGATGAGGCGAGCGCGTCGCGGGTATCGTCCGGCATTATCGCAATGTAAAGATGCTAAGCCGTAACGCCGCTGAGATGCTGGTAGAATGCAGGTTGCCGGCCCAGGGCTGAGAGGTAAAAGAGATGAATGAGGTCGAGTTCAAGATTCGAAGCGATCATCGATATCATAACATGGAGTCTTCGCCAATGTTCGGCAACCCATGCGAGGGCAGCCCGAGGTTCATTCCGGCGAGAGCATTCTGCTGGCTCAGAGCGGCGATCGTCGCCATGGCATTTTGCTGCTGCAACCGAGTCTCCGGGTCGCACATTGGCGAGTGCTGCTTGTGATATTTGAGGCCGTTCAAGTTCTTGTATCGCTTGCCGCAGACATCGCACTTGAAGGGCTTCTCTTTCTCCATGCCCAAAGTACCAGGATAGGGTGCTGAGGTCTCCGGGTTAACGATGGAGAAGGTGCCGTCGCCGTTCTCGTGCAGTTGCTGGCTTGTGTGACCGTGCGTCTTGTGGTACCTGAAAATGATGTCAGTTTTTTGAGCAAGATAAGTGTATCCGGGGTACAACATACTTCAAACCGTTTTGATTCTTGTAAGCCTTCTCACACCCAATCACAGGACACTTGAAGGGTTTTGGCTCCTCAACAGGCGGCATCATCAGGGCCGTCATGTGCTGCAGAAGGAGCGCCGGGTCTGTACCAGGGGGTAATTGCGTGGGGTCTAGGTTAAGCTGCTGCAATTGCTGTTGTATTTGTTGCTCAAACACGCGTCTTTGATTCACGACGGGAGTTGTTCCCCCGGGGCTATATAGCCGCTTGGCTGGGTCATCGATGGTGCCCATCCCCAGGAGTGAGTTACCGTTTGCAAAGTTGAATCCCAAGCCATTGCCGTTCATATTCAAGGGCATGTTATTGAGGTCGGTCATATCGCTGTTAAGGTCATCTTGACTGAACTGCTGCGGGAGCCCCTGCTGAGTCGACAAGGTCGGTGTGTTGACAGAAGATACGGTCGGATTGTTCTGGAAACCAAAGCTGGCGGCTGCCGGTGTTGTAGGCTGCGAAGTCCTTAGAGCTTGGTGCGGAAGACCAGAACTGTTGAGGTGCAACTGAGGTCGTTGCTGTTGACCAAATAGTTGCCTCGTCTGCTGGATGGTACGCTGGTTGTCGTCCAGGTCCAAGGGACCGACAGGGTCGTCCATTTCCATCTCGCCAACGGCGTCCATGTCGTCATTCATTTGCGACATAGAGGTCGACTTCTGAGCAACCGGCGTGGACGGCTGCTGCGGCTGCCTCATCATTTGATGGAATCCACCAACTCCCACTTGCGTGGCACCAGCTCCGGCCTGTCGGTTCTGCTGGAAGCCCTGCATTTGCTGCGTTCCGTGGGTTGGGGTTGTGCGCCCCGGCTGTACGCTTGGGGCGCGAGTGCTGGGCTGATCAAAGGCGGAGAAGTTCTTGGTCGATTGAGAGTTGGATTGAGTATGGTTCTCTTCATAGTGCTGCAGAAGGTCGTGAAGAGTGGGCCAGGTCCGATCGCAGCAAGTGAAATCGCGCATGAAATTGGCTTCTAACTTGGGAATATAGGATGACGAGTGGAATGAGGGCGATTGCTGTGTCATGTATGGTGAGGTACCAGCCATCAATATGCTATGTGCCAGAAGCATGCGGTTAGCCTTGCGCCTTGACGAGAATGTGACAGTTGATCGACGACATAGACGAGAGACGTGAACGAGGCAACAGAGATGCGCGCGCACTCCATCAGCGCCGTGAGTGGAATTGATACGAAGGGTAGAAGGCACTGCACTTACTCGTCCCTAATGAAGCTGCCAACTGATATGCCTCCCCAACTCATGCCACCCATCATGCTACCAGCCAGACTCTCTCTGCGGGCACGATTTGCCTGATCGCGGTTTGGGTTGATCATAGAAATGGGTTTGGGTCCAGCGCTCACGAATGAGTCCTGGCGACTGCGGCCCATGGCCGAGTCGAAGTTGGGGCCGGCGGTCATGTCGGCGTCGAGATCGATGTAGGCGTCGAGATCGTCGTCAGATAGTGTGCGCACTGCCGGGGAGCCCGTGAAAGAAGCGCGAGTCGGTGTGGCGATGTCAATGGGTTTAGCAGTAGTATTCGATGTCGGTAGGCTTGCGCGACCACAGTCGTCGGTTGACGTTGGTGTCGCGGGTTGTGGAGATGGAGAAAGTGACGGCAGCGAGGTGAGCGAGGATGGTGAATGGGAAGCGAAGTGATGGTGGTCGTCAGAGGCAGACGGAGATGCGCGATAACAATTATTTGGGGGGTCTAGTGCCGAACTGCTGGACCTGGAACTGGTACTTGAGCTAGCGGCACCGCTCCGCCCTGAAGGCGGATCCTCTGCTGTACTAGGACTTGCGCTGGGATTACCGAACCACTCCCAGGGGCTCCGCATGTTAGGTACGGACGGGGGCTTTCCTTGCGGACTAGTTTGTAACTCTGCAGTGATTGCTGTTTGTTCTGGTAGACGCCAGGATGTTGAGGGAGACGCCGTCTGATGTGATCATGCAAAGACCGAGAGGAAAAACGAAAAGATGAGATCTCAAAATTGCAATACTGAGGTCTGGATGGGCTTGACTTCGAAGGCGGGCTGCCTGTGAAGTTTCGCCTTCGAGGGTTTGGCTGTATGGAGCCGTTCGAGGTAAGTGCGGTACTGGTTACGGTTAGGTACCTTTGGCCCGCCGAGTGGCCGAGAGCGCTTCCGCTTCGCCGTTTGCTGGGATTTGGTTGAACGGGAGGGTATTGGGCGGCCTGTGTAAGCCAGCCACAAGGTACCTCGGACCGGTAGCGTAGAGTGCTGCTCTGACTAATACAGTGGATTTCGTCCACGTTTCCGCGAACGTCGCCACAAGGAATGCGGCCGGTGCCAGCTGCTTCTGGAATAAGTGTGAAAAGAGTGCTGGTAATGACTCGTGACCGGTTTAACCAGGCTACCTCTACATATTAAGGCGTCTGAGAATGTTCTGTCTTGCAACGAACCCGTGGGAGGCCGAGGCAAAGGCGGTGTGAGTCGGCCGCAGTTGGAGGGTAATAAGTGAGGTAAGTAAGGTTTCCTTGTATGGTTGCGGTGAAGCCGAGCAGGAATTCGAAAAAGAGGAAGCTTGTCGAGCGTGTCCAAAAGGACGGAGTCAAGTCAGGAGGATACAGGACTATTAAAGCTTCGTGCAGATGCCTAGGGTACCTTAGTGCGGGAGTCTCTTGGCCGTCATGATGTTGAATGTGCATGGCTGCTGCTCTTGAATCATTTCTTATGTACGACCTAACCTTATTCTGCCCATGTCAATCTCGAGTGGTGATGTGCGGTGGACTTGCTGGATGGCGGGGAGAGCGACCAAAAAGATGGCAAGAGCAGACTAGCATGGAACACAGTAGTTGATTCAAGTTGCATCGCATCTCCTACCGACCGCAAAAGCTGTGATATGCGCTTGCCCTGTGGCTCCATTTCCGTCATCTCTCCCGCCCTAGCGACATATCATCGACCTAGCTCGTCTACACTACTGCTGCATTCGACAACGTTCGCTTCCCTCAAGACACTAAAGTTGAGGATAGTGTCGGTAAATCACTTTGCTAACCCACTGTTAACATCTTATCAGACGTCAACTGAACCTGGCGGAAGGCGGCCTGCCTTCGAGGATGCATCCAGGACAGAGCCTCTTGAGCATCTCCGAGTGTCCTTTCTTGAGCCCAAAGCGGCATGCCGTACCGACTTCACATATATGCGAAGATCGTCAGGGATGGAAGATCCCCCTCCACAAATGACACAATGCGTGCTACGTACCCAGCTTACTACCAGCCTGCCAACGGCCAAGAGTCTCAACTTTATCTGGTCGTCCGGCGCCTAAAGAACAATTCGGCTACAACGAGGGCATTCCCAGAGTGAAAGAATGGTACAATTTCAGCGAAGCCACAACCGCGGTCGGTCAAAAGGTCGCTACCGACAAGGAAGCTACGCCGAAAGGCCTCCTGTCGTCTCTGCCGTACACAGGTAGGACGGTCGCCTCATTGGTACGTCAGAAGCTTTCGGAGCAACATGGCCGGCGCGCTACTGTAAAGGCTCATCATCGGCTCCAAATCTCGCCCTCTACCACAGTACTCGTCCGTGCTTGATGCGGTCAGAAGAGGATACGGCTACGGCAGATGAAGAATGCCTCTGAACCGGGAACCTGCCAAGCATGGTCGAACACCGTCGACGATCAGGCAGAATTGGTCACCGCTATTGGCCCTCATAAGTTGCGTGTGTTACCGCTAGCGAGCAGTTCGACACAGATTTGAGGATGCAGCCAAGTGGGGGTTTACTACTTGTTGGTGCCAGGTGGATTCGATGTCCAAGTTGGATTCTGCGGTTGGCGATTCCTTGAGAAATTGAGCCATCCTGGACTCGAGACTTGAACATGCGTCTCACACTCACGTACATCCATCCTACTGCGCTATACAACGTTGAACGAACACGCTCCGGGACTCGCTTTTCGCATGCGCCGGACTGGCCGTTGATTCCCCTCTATGTGGATGGAATGTACACATCAGTCGCCTTGAAACGGGTTGAGGGACCCGCTCTGACTTCAGTGTTCCACCACCACATCGCCGCTTCAAGCTGGCTTCCTTGTCACTTCAGGGTTGGATCCGTCCGAAAATGTGGATCGTCCAAGCTGTTTACGGAACTGCTGTCAGCTACCGCGGCTGATTCCACATTTTGTGGCGGCAACTTCGAATCCAGAATTCCAGCCCCTCGGCGACGATGCAGCCTGGTGACGTTTATTTTTTCTAGACTGGACATGTAGGATCGAGTTTGGGGATGAGAAAAATGCTGCAAAAAGCACGGGGACCTCTACCAGAAACCCAAGATACAGGAGCAACCGGAATCAATATGCGCATCCAGTCACTGAAGATTACTGTCTAGGCACTCATCGGTACTGTGTAACGGTTGCAGAGTGATGAGTGATATCTACTACGCAGTAAGGTGTTCGATGCAAGGTGCCTGATTAGGTAGATACCACTACCCACAACAGGATGTCGCCGGGAACAAGGAGGTGTGTCCTACAGAAGCCCATGTGGCGGGTGCGTATCGAAAGCGGTACCATGCCGGCCGACATGTCGTCAGGCTGGAGTCTGCACGTACATTAAAGAGCTGTGCATAGTAGATGGCGAGATCGACGAATATAATGGAGGATGCCTATCGCTTATCAGGAAGTTGATCTGAGGACTTGATGGTGAGCGCTGTAAGGCATCTCGATCGTAGCTTGGTTCATGTCACATGTAATTCATTCCATGGGGTTTCAGCTACTTTCCCCCAAAACCAGCCTTATCTGGCGGTTATCGCTGCCGCTAACTGTCTTTCTGAATGGACGTCAGTCTGCAATGCTACACTGCGCACTTTGACAACTTATGCATGTACTTATATGGGGGTACGCAGTATATGGGGGTAGTGTATCATCGTCACCACCGAACTGTTGCTGAGTTGGATGCCCCAGTGTACAATCCTTCACATCTCATTGGGCGGGGTGGAAGAAGATGAAAGCGACCCGGATCTGAATTGATAGTCGGTTGATCTCAGTAGGACCACTACTGTGAATACTATGGTAGATCTACTCGAACGGCATGTTATTGCCATGATTGTCTCTGCGTCATGTACTGATTCAACATGGTGAACTGAAATGGAGGGCTGTCGAGCGCAGGAATCGATCCACTTTACTTGCTCATGAGTGACTCTTCCTGCCTGCTTCTAGACTTATCATGACCTTGCGGCTGTGGTGGACAACAAAGCGGCAGCCAACTGTTTCCTGAATGGCCAAACCGGCTCTCTAAATTCAGGCTAGCTGACTTTCGGCAACATATCCGGAATTCTCGACATTGCGGCGCCACGGTCTAGCCCTCGCGTCGCGGCTTGCGAGGCTCTTTCACCCAGGTACGATTACCTGCATAAAGCGGCAGCCTTCACACGTGTTGAGACGCATCAATGGTTCGCTGTAATGAAAACCGATTTTGAACGGTATATCCAGACCTGCGATGCTGTCGTCTTTAACCTGAGTTCGAGCGCAAAAAACATCTACAGTGTAGAACGACTCTAGTAGATCCCGTCGTCTCCTTTGTGGGAACTACTGCGTAGTACCGGGTACTGTGTAGATACCTCAGGTTAGTTGTCGACTACTGTGTGAGGTACCGCTTGCGGCTAACATTACCGGTAGTGCAACTACGTAATTTTCAAGAAGCGTTCCTGCTTGGCGGATGCGAGGATGGCGGGGCTGCCAGCATGCAAAATCCAGAAGGGCTCCACTAGCACATGGAAGAACGTCGGTATGAAGTAAGCGGCACCGCAATACACAGCGCTGAAATCTGCTGTAGCGTCAAAAAGCTGCATGAGCTTGGCAGGTCGAGCACTTGGTAGGTACAGCAGAAGCTCGTCAGGATTTGCTCATCACGGAGCGCACTCCGAGATGGGCAGCAGCCCAGTTCACACATCTAGCGAAGCACCCCAGCTTTTCACCGAGCGACATGGTAAGTTACGAGCGTGCTCAGCTAAGCTGGATTGACCTGCGGGGTACGAAACAAGACCTCCGCGGCGACTTTTCCCGTGCATCTCATCGGAGAGTGCCGAGTTGATGCCTGAAAACTTAGGTGTGCGACTCTTTCCGCAATGCTTTTGCCGTCTTGAGCGGAAGCAGCATAAGGTAAGTACGTAGCTTCCATTGTCGATTCAAATTGTTGCATCTATACATACTCGAAATGAAACCAGAAGAGTCCTATCACCGGCATCATTACCATCACCGTCGGAGTCATCCGAGCTTCGGCATCAGCTGGTCGGCGAGAGTAGGATCGTACGGAATTTATAGGACGGCAGGGGAGAGAACTATCTATTTGAATAGTAATCACTCTTTGCTGGAATACATACGATTCCTTTCGACGAGCCGCTTCCGAGTCGGAAATGCAGTGTTTCAGCACTTACGTATTAACTTGGGAAAGCCGAGTTAGGGACTTGGCCCAGAAATAGGCACCCGGGCCTGTTCAAGCGTTGGGCCTGTGCTGTCCGGAACAAGCCCGGCATTAGCTCGGGGTCGGTGACTAAGGCCAACTCAGGGCAGCCGCCAATGACAGCTACAACAATCGAGGGGGAAGGATAAAAAAAAGTGGCTGACCTCACTAAGTTTGCTCGGAACTGTTCACTTCCATTGTCCTTTCGTGGCGTGACATCAGAACTTCAACGGTTTCTAAACGCGCTATTGTGTAAGAAATATTGTCGAGTCACCTTCAAAGAGAGCAACTCCGGCCCCCAGACCAAGATCGAAAGTATAGAACCTCGTTTTCTATTTGGATTTCTCATCCAATTGAACGACATATAAGTGACTTCAAGCTCCTCCCGTCGTCTGATATCATAGATATCTTCCCCAACATCCTGCCCAGCAGCAAACAAACCCTCAAGCATCAACCTACCGCAACCGACGAAGAACATCGCCTCGCCCTTGTTCGGAATAAAGCTTGGACTCGCAATTGAGCTTCAGCGTTCGTTACAACTACAACAACCCATTCAGTCCCGGAACAGCTACCCTTGAAGTAGCGCACCCCGCATTCAAAGATGAAGGTCATCAGCAAAGAGGAGGAGAGGGCCCACTTCAATGAGGTGATAAAGGGCGGCCTCATCGGAGGCAGCATCAGCATGGCGCTCGGCATCACCGGTGTTATGCTCGCCTCACGGCGCTGGGCCGCCTTCCGGTCGCTCACTCTGCCTTTCCGTACCTTCCTGGTTACGTCATCAACGACCGCCGGCGCCGTCATCACCGCCGAGCGGTACTCGATCAACTTCCAGCGGGCCAAGGACCCCAGGAACTTCTACAAGGACGCCAGCCAGCGCGCCGACGAGCTCGCAAAGCAGCAGGAGGGCTCGTGGAAGCGGTTCGTCGAGTACTGCCGCGAGAACAGGTACACCATCGTCGGCCTTGGCTGGGTTGCCTCCATGGCAGTCGCCTTCACGCTGGTCAGCCGGAACAAGTACCTCACCACCAGTCAGAAGCTCGTACAGGCTCGTGTCTACGCTCAGGGCCTAACACTGGCCCTAATCCTGGCCGCTGGTGCGTTTGAGACCGCGGATGCCAAGAGCGGCAAGGGCCGGTGGGAGTCTGTTATGGTCCTAGACCCCAACGACCCCGAGCACAAGCACATGATTGAGAAGCGGGTACACAAGGAGGAGTACGAGGGCCAGGATCTGTGGAAAGGTATGTCTCTTTTGCCTCCCTTCACACACGCGAGTGACACATTTTGAAGCCTATACTAACTGAATCTCCAGACATGGTTGCTGCTGAGGAGCGGAGGCTCGCAGCCAAGACCCACGAGAACGAGCCAAAGGGCAAGGCCGCGAACGAGAAGGACGCCGTCGCCCCGTCCACCACCAACTAAGCTGCCCCAGCTTTTCGGAACAAGAGTGCCGTGGGCACTGAGTCAGCCCCTCGCCTCAGTCCGCTTTGGGACGGGGGTCGACCCCCGCGCGCACGCTTCGCTTCCCGTGTACAATTACCAAAAAGAGGCCGGCGCTGATTTCGGCCAGACCTTCTCCCACTTATTGTTTGAAGAAAAAGAGCATTTCATGGCGTTATTTGGCTTCTCGATGCATAAGTAGTGCAGCACGCAGCATTATTTGTTGGGCGACAGCGTCACTTATGATATCCGATGAGATTCAGGCGAACTGGAGCTTCGTCACAACGTCAGACTATATGGATCAGATGGACTAGTCATAATTCATAGAATTTCGAGCTACGAATGACAGATCATTAGACCTGGCTCTATGGTGTTCCGTGTATTCATTTCCCTTTTTCGCCTCCGAAAAAGCAACCAAAACTCGTCCCATATAAGACGGACACATCGTCCATATTACTGGCCCGCCCCTGTTCAACAACAAAGTCGTTAAAAGTACAATATCGTACAGAAAGAGAAATACGACTCCTATATCATAACTCCAAGCTGATTCAGACCTCTATACTAAAATGGCTAATCTGAGAATAGTAGGCGTGCACAGCGAGCTCCAGAATCCAGACATCACCAAACACCTCGCTGCCGTCAAACCCGCCAATCATCAACAACCGACTATCGTACAGCACCGTGCCGTGGTAACCCCTGCCGCTGGGCGGCAGGCCGTAGACCTTCCTCTTGTCCCACTGCATCGTCACCAGGTTCAGCAGTAGCACGTCGTTGGAGTACTCGTTCCCGTCGTGGCCGCCGATGACAAACAGGTAGCTGCCCACGATGGTGGCCGTGTGCGACAGCCGCCGGTACGTCACGGGTATGCTGACGGCCTTCCACACGTGCGAGTCGACGTCGTACACCCAGACGTCGTTGAAGCACTCGCCGCCGTCGGACCCGCCGAAGATGATGAGCTTGCCGCCCACCATGTTGGCGGTGTGGTAGCCCCGCGCCTTGGGCCGCTGGTGCTCCTTGGCGGTGCCCATGTCCTCGGCCGACACGGGGCCGGAGATCAGCTTCCACGACATCTTGCTCGTGTCGCTGACGTCGAGCCGCCAGATGTCGTTGAGCGCCCTGACGCCGTCGCCGCCGCCAAATACGTATATGCCGTTCTTGTATAGGCAGGCCGTGTGGGCGCGGCGCTTGCTGGGGGTCCGGTCGCCGACCATGCGCGGCCGCGACCAGCGGAAGTTGACCGTGTCGAGCACGTAGACGTCGTTGTAGTAGGCCGGGCCGTCGCCGCCGCCGAACACGACCAGCTTCTTGCCGACGGCGGTGCAGGTCATGGCGCGCAGGGGCACGGGCACGTCGCCGACAACGTGCGGGCGGGACCAGTAGAAGGCGTCGGCGTCCAGCACGTACAGCTCGTTGAAGCACGCGCGGCTGTCGCAGCCGCCGAACACGTAAACGTTGGACCCAACCAGCGTGGTCGTGTGGGCGCGGAGGGAGGTGTGGGGCGCGCCGCAGGTCGGGGCCCGCGACCAGTACATCCCCGAGGAGGGAGCGGCGGGGACGTCTGGGGCGGTGCGCGGGTCGGCGAGAGGCGGGAAGGGCGTGTGTTGGTGGGAGAGGAGGGTTCGACGGGAGGACGAGACGGTGCGGGTGCTGGCAGAGGTGCTACCGCCGCGGACGGCCTGGGAGTTCTGGCCGGCACCAGACCCGGGGGTGGGAGCGGTCGTTGAGGAGGGTTTGCTGGCTATGGCGGAGGTGGAGCGGTAGTTGGTTGGGCGGCGGGTGGAGGAGGGGCCTGGGCCGGTGCTGCTGCCGGCGGAGGAGTCTTGTCGTTCGCGGAGAGGTTGTTGGGCTTGGGCTGGGGAGGCATCGTGGAGGTCGCTGACGTGGGGGGTAACTGGTGATTTGGGGGTTGTTGCTGATGAGAGGGCTGGCGACGCGCCAGGGGCTCTGGCTGATGGTGACACGGCGAACGACGAGGGAGGAGGTCTGCAGGTGCCGGCGGAGAGAGAGGCGGAGCTGCTGGCTGGACCTGGAGTGGCTGATGACTGAGACCGCTGCCGGATTGTCAGCTCAGATGGTTTGCGCCGGCGGTCTTGACTCTTGGAAGCCAGATGGCCGGGTGTGTGACTGCGGGGTATCTGAGGTGTCCGGTCTCTTGCCTCGTCGGTGTAAGACGAGGAGGCTTGTGCGTCTGTGGGGAGGGTTGTGTTGGAGATCTTTTGTGACCGGACGACCTTGTTCTTGACGGGAGAATGAGGAGTCTTGGACCTGTTGTCAGCCATTGCGAGATCGGACGATCGAGTAGGTGGATTGGGGGTGTGGTCATGGACGACGGCATCAACAAAAGAGGTATCAAGGTGTTCGAGGCAAGGCAACACAATCAGCGGACTCGGACTGGGTATCTACCAGTTTGAATGGCATCAATTATCGCAAATCACAAAAAAGGAACGACAGTAAAACAAAGAGACGGCGGACCCGGAGGATCAAGGCGTTGCAGAAATACAGAGTCAATTAAGGATTGATGAGGAGGAGGAGTCGCATTCAGCTCCCGTCCGTCCCCCGTCTGATGCGGGACCTTGCATGAAACGCTTGACAACTTAGGAAAGCCTTGGCCCACTTTATTTTCCAACGTCAACGATGAAGAAACCACGAATGTCTTAAAGAAGGATCTAGAGCTGTAGATCATGGAAATCAAGGGAGGGCGTCAAGTACACGCAGACCATAACCCGCAGTACTCGTCCAAATATCAGCGCTTTTGAGTGAAAATCAGCTGAAGAAAGCCGTCAATGGATGTTCTGTCGCGTAATTGTTGCAGCTCGGTAGAGAGATGGGGGCGGTTTAGTATCGCCCAGACGGGTACCTTATACAGCGAGCCTACTGTCTAGAAGATTTGGAGAGACCCTGTGTCTGAGACGGAGCATATTTCCCTTCTTCAACTGAGGTGGTTCTTTTGATACTAAGGTGGTAGATACATCGGACTCTTCTCCGGCCTAGACGTCCTGTCAACCCTAACCCTTCGATGACCCCGCGAAAACAGGCTTGCAACGTGAAATTCAATGGTGGGGTCCAACAAAAAGAACTAAATAGGGAAACTCTTTGTGGATTGATGCCAGTGAACTACAGTAGACGACTCGCTCAAGTGAATTAAGGGTCAGTCTGCATTAGCAAACTCAATTACTCGATTTCTGTTTCGACTCTCACTGCATCTCAGACCAGGCTTTTCTACACGCCAAAATGGGTTCACAGCACGTTCCGGCGCCTCCAGCCGATCTCGTCGCCAACGGCGAGTCACCGGTTCCTAGCGATGAGCCAGCTGCTAAGAGAGTCAAGCTCGACCCTGAAGTGGTGGCGACAGTCGACCCGATGACCAGAGAACCTCGGACGAAGGTCAACGGATATGCCTTGATCAAGGAAGAGTAGGTATCTTCCAACAATTCCTGATCCTCAGCGCTGATATCTATAGGTATCTCATTCCCAACCCTCGCAGCGGTGGTGCTGCCATGATCAAGAATGAGGTTGATGACGATGCTGCCGAGGGTCGTACAGCTCCGGATCCACGTGATGCCCAAGGAAATGGCGGCTCGCAAAAGGGCAAGAAGAAGAAGCAGAGGGGTCAGAACAAGGAGCGTGACTTTGGCCGCTTTGCAGACACTCTGCGCCTCTGTAATTCCCGTGCCCATAACAACGAGTTCTCGCCTAGAGAATGTCCTAGGGGCGACAAGTGCAACGCTCTGCACGATCTGCGAAAGTATCTAGCGGAGGGTCGGCGTGGTGATCTTGATACCTTCGGTGGCAAATGTCCTATATTTGCAGATCACGGCAGGTGCTTCTCTGGCTGGCGCTGCCGCTTCGTCAGAAGCCACATGCAGGAAATCGAGCGAGAGGATGGGCGGAAGGAGTTGGTGCTTCTCGAGGACCCCACCAAGAAGACTGAGTTTAATGGAGAGGAAGACGACATGTTTCCCGGCATCGTCAACGTCGTCCCTACCCAGGACAAGATTGCCCTGAGCAGGAAGAAGGTCGTCCTCGAGAAATCCGATCAGTACATCAAGTGGCTTGAGAAGGATATCGAAGTCTACAATCGGTGTCACCAGACAAAGAAAGACGAGGAAATCAAGGCCATGGAAGAGTACCGAGCCAAGTTCGTCGAGCCTCCGCTTAAGCCCTCGGAAAAGCGACGCATCTACTTCGGACGCGAAACACCCGTCCTCGCACCTCTAACGACCCAGGGTAACATACCATTCAGGCGGTTATGTGTCGATTTTGGAGCACAGATCACTTATTCTGAGATGGCCCTGGGTCTGCCGCTCATTCAAGGGCAGAAGGCGGACTGGTCTGTGATGAGAGCTCACGAAACTGAACTTGTCCCGCCGAGGGTCTCCCCAACCGCTCAGACTGTCGTAGACTACGACAACTCAAAGGATATCAAGTTTGGTGCACAGATAGCCGCACACGCGCCATGGGTTGCAATCCGAGCAGCCGAGGCACTAACTCGTTTCTTGCCTCATCTTCGACTCATTGATATCAACTGCGGCTGCCCCATTGACATG
Organism: Coniochaeta prunicola; assembly: GCA_007388105.1. NCBI lineage: Eukaryota > Fungi > Ascomycota > Sordariomycetes > Coniochaetales > Coniochaetaceae > Coniochaeta > Coniochaeta prunicola. Next base: position 10,278 of record SMOB01000229.1, on the reverse strand, counting down.
GTCTTCAACTCCGGAGCTGGGTCGGCTCTGATGGACTCGCCGTCCAAGCTTGAGCGGATGATTCGTGGCATGAACGTAGTGTCGGGCGAGGTTCCCATCACGGCCAAGATCAGGACGGGTGTCAAGGACGGAAAGCCGACTGCTTTGAAGCTCATTGATCGCCTGGCTTTCGGTAGCGCGGGTTCGCGCGACTTGCTCGGAGCCCCTGGGTGTGCTGCCATCACGCTCCACGGACGCAGCCGTGCCCAGCGGTACACCAAGTCCGCCGATTGGGGTTATATCGCTGAGTGCGCTGCTTTAATCAAGTCCTACCATAAAAAGAAGGATGATCTCACGGACACCGTACGAGAGCCCGAGGCGAACACTCTATCCAATGTTGTTGGAGGAAAAATGTTCTTCTTGGGTAACGGAGACTGCTACTCTCACGTCGATTACTTCGAGCATCTTGACAAAGCCAAGGTCGATAGCGTCATGATCGGTCGGGGAGCCATCATCAAGCCATGGATCTTTGAGGAAATCGAGAAAGGGCAATATTTGGACAAGACGGCGTCTGAGCGGCTGACATATATCGAGAAGTTCTGCCGGTACGGTCTGGAGTCTTGGGGCTCAGATGAGCTTGGCATTGGTTACACTCGTCGTTTCCTGCTCGAATTTCTCAGCTTCTCTTGCCGGTATATACCTATCGGACTTCTTGAACATCTTCCTCCCAGCTTGAACGACCGAGCGCCAGCGTACCGCGGTAGGGATGATCTTGAGACTTTGCTTGCCAGCGATAACTACAAAGACTGGATAAAAATCAGGTACGTGACTCCACATTATTATAGACCTGCACGGACTAACATGATGCCAGTGAGATGTTCCTGGGCCCAGCCCATCCTGACTTCAAATTCCAGCCGAAGCACAAGTCCAATAGCTATGAGATCGAGGCCGAAGGGTAGTAGGTTGCGGTTCTGAGGTGCACCAGGATGCAAAAGGGGGGATGTCTCCGTTCCCGGGAAGATTGGCCGTGGAGAGGCAAGGAAGACGAACATTCAACGCGTCACGTAGTTGGTCGCCTGTCTCGGTCCTCGTTCGGGTTCCTGAGTGAGCGACGCCAGTGAAGGGGTTTGGAACACGTTTTGCCATACAATCATGAATAACGGGCACGACTCTGTGACACCAAACTAGCCTATCCGGTTGAGAGAAAATTGTCCTCGGTATCAAGTCCGAGATTCCTGTCTTTGCCCTAAATGAAGGCCAAGACCAAGCGGTGAATATGGTAGTCATGGAAGCATCGTAGGAAAGTACACTGAAGTATAGGTTTACAATGGACGCCTGATTCCGACTGCCCTCCAGTTCAGGCCCAAAAGCACTGTGCGACAGTAACAGAAGAGGCTCGTGGTACCGCGCATAGTCGACAGGGGGGAAAGTCTGGAGGTGAGAGCATCTATTCGCTCATGTTAGACGGAGTACGGCAGCCGCGTTGCTCAAAATTCAATGTCACGACCCGGGCGCGTCCGGATCGACACATCGTCGCGCGCTCCGTGGCACTTTCCCTTGTTCTGTTTAAGGTTGTGGCTCATGAACACGTAGTCGCACTCAAATGGATTCGATATGCACGCATCTGAATGTATCAATGGAGGTCAACCTTGCTTTCGCATTTCATAACCAATTTCGGCGTATGCAGATGTACAAGAATATGTACAGCATTGGGCTTGCAATATGTCGTGACCGGTGAGAGTGTAGCAGGTTAAACAGGAGCGCACGCAGGGGAAGCCATCGCGAAATCCGGAACCCCCTGAATCTCAGCAGCTGTGACTTGAGGGAATAGCTGAGGAATAGCTGAGGAGACGCAGGGACCAAGACCGGCTTCCGGCCTGGTCCTCTTGGCTGAGATGGAAGGACCCGTTATGCAGCTGCACGCAAGGGGGCGGATTCCGACCGCACTTCTCCACAATCCGCATTTTCTACTGCCGCTTCGATCCAAGCTTCCATTTCCCCCTCAGCTGCGTCTCGCCTTTCCCTCAGTGCTACCTGTTTCGAGGCCAGAGCTCCTGTTAGCTCTCCCTCCGCGGGATGCATGGCCCGCACCGTCTGACATTACGAAGTTCCATCGTCTCATTGGCGTACAGTTCGAGCATTACGGCAACCACTGCTTCCTCTTATCAACCACTACTATTGAGGCGGCAGCGCAGACAGCGAATCGGCGACAGCGCTTTGCCTTATCTTGGCAGACGTCCTGTAGCACCACTTTGACGGCAACGGCGCTCGGGCCAAGGATGATAAGCATTTTTATGTGGCACACCTGCATGACGATTTGACCATAGCAGATCAACCTCTCGACGATGGTAGCCATGCATGCCAATCGCGACATGACGACTCTGCTGCAAGACCAGCCACTGCAGGGAAGGCCAAGGACATAAGCTTTGGTAGCAGTCTGATTTGCAGCAAACTACTTGGTTTGTTACAATCAAGAAGACTGAAATCTAGAAAGAATTTGACCTCGAACGACGGTTTGCGGCACACGACACGCGCGGAAGGTCGTCTTTTTAGTGGGCTAGTAGCAAGGATATCGGCACTACTCGTCAAGCCACAGAAGCCGGACTTTACATGTGGAGCACATCCTCGGCTTGACATGTTAGACATGCAGTCACTGGCAGTTTACGAGAAGCTGTATGAACAGACAGACACATCTGGAAAGAGAAGCTGGGTTTGGCTGCAAGAGGAGTCCCGGTCGGGCCTTGACAGACTCTAGATGTGTACATCGAATACAAGCTTTTTTTGAACTGCAACAGAATCGACATCGAGGGACATAATCCAGATCGCCAAGACGCAAGTCGCACACACTCACCCAGTACCGTGGATCCGAACAAAGCAACGGAAATATTTTCTGGCAGGGTGTTCCACATTCAACGCGCTACTGGAGACATTGTCCGTACCACCGACTTTCCCTGTAACGCACCTTGTGCACCTTCCTGAATCGAGTCATGTCCGGTTTCCAGCCATGTGCTGTGTGGGGTGGCCAACAAGATGGTTGGCACGTCTCTAGTCCCTTAGGGTTGCTTATCACTTTGACCCTTTAGGTCCACTCCCAGATCAATCTCTGAGCCCTTGATCGCATCTCATAAACCCTTGATGTCACCTATCTACCAATCTCGTCAAGCTTCACTCTAGTCGCTTACGAGCTGCAACAGCCACATCCTGTAGATGTGCATCGCTCTTCCCCTTTGAGCCTACACCATATTCCTACCTGCAGCCGTTTGGGAGCACACCCTCCCGCACGGTTAGCAAGGCCATTTCCCCGTCTGGCCTTCGGTACCCCCCGATCCTTTATATACGCTGACCGAGATCAAACTCTGGAGTCGCTGTCGACTCTCTAGAGCTCGGATACTTAAGGAACCTCGCTTGTGGTTGGCATCGCTCACCTTGTCGACCACTCTTACCCGCCGTCCTCTGGACTTACACACTTTATATTTGCTCCTCATTGTCTAGCCTGCACTTTGCTGCTAGTGAGAGAGCGAGAGGAACACTTCACACTTCCTCGTCTTACGATACCCATAACAACTATTCGATTCTGACTTTCTATTCTACGCCATCATGGGTCCCTTCAAGAAGTCAGACGTAGAGTCTGCCCAAGGGTCGACGGAGAAGTACCCCGATGAGACCTACCCCGATGTCGCGGTTGGTTACTCCGACGAGGGCGCCGTGCACAGGCACGAGTTCGTCGCCGGCAACAGCATGTACTCCAAACTGCAGCGCTTCGCTGGCAAGTTCGGCGTCGAGCAGCGTGGTATCGAGCGCGTGCCCATAGACGAGCGCACCGACACTGGAATGAGCAAAATTGGCACTCTGGTAAGCCTTTGACCTCCTGCCGCGACTGACAAACACCCCTAACGGCTTGGGTAGTGGCTCTCAGCCAACATGGTGGTGTCGTCCTTTGCTATCGGCGCGCTGTCTATCCCTATCTTCGGGCTGGGTTATGTCGATTCGGCCCTTACCATCATCTTCATTAACATCCTCGGCATCTTCCCCGTCTGCTTCTTCTCGACCTTCGGCCCTCGGTTTGGTTTGCGACAGATGGTTCTGTCTCGCTTCTGGTTTGGTTATTACGGAGTTAAGCTCAGTAAGTAGCACTCCTGAAGTTCAGGTGATGGGCCCATTGTCTAACATATTACGCAGTTGCTATTTTCAACATCCTCGCTTGTCTCGGCTGGTCCTCCGTGAACGTCATTGTGGGCGCTCAACTCTTCAACGCGATCAACCACAACATGCCCGGCTGGGCCGGTATCTTGGTGATCGCGGTCTCGACTCTCATCGTCTGCTTCTTCGGCTACAAGATCGTGCACACCTACGAGCGCTTCTCGTGGATCCCGTGCTTCATCATCTTCCTCATCGTGCTGGGCGAGTTTGCCCACTCCGGACAGTTCAACAGCATGCTCCCGCTCCAGACGGGCAAGACCGAGGCCGGCTCTGTCCTCTCCTTCGCCGCCTCCGTCTACGGCTTCGCCACGGGCTGGACCTCGTACGCTGCCGACTACACTGTCTACCAGCCCGTCGACCGGAAGCGTACCTCCATCTTCCTCTGGACCTTCGCCGGCCTGTTCTTCCCCCTGGTCTTTACTGAGCTGCTCGGCGCCGCCGTCATGACCGCCACCCTTACCAACGAGACCTACCTCAACGCCTACTTCGACTCCGGCATTGGCGGCCTCCTGGCCACGGTCCTGGTCCCGCCCCTCGGCCGCTTCGGCGAGTTCTGCGTCGTCATCCTCGCGCTGTCCATCATCGCCAACAACTGCCCTAACATCTACTCCGTCTCCCTCTCCCTCCAGGTCCTGGCCAAGGAGACCCAGCGCGTGCCGCGCTTCGTCTGGGTCTTCCTGGGTACCTGCGTCTACGTCGCCATCTCGATCCCCGGCTACAACCACTTCGAGTCCTGGCTCGAGAACTTCATGCTCGTCATTGGCTACTGGCTGTCCATTTACGAGGGTATCGCGCTCATGGAGCACTTCGTCTTCAAGCGCGGCTTCAGCGGATACCACCCCGAGAACTACACGAACCCCAAGCTGCTGCCGCCCGGCTTCGCTGCTATCGGCGCGTTCCTGTTCGGTGTCATGGGAGCTGTGCTTGGAATGGCGCAGGTGTGGTTCACGGGGCCTATCGGCAAGCTTGCCGGTGGTGACTTTGGTGGTGATATTGGATTCGAGCTTGGATTCTCGTTCAGCGCCATCTCATATCTTGTGCTGAGGACTCTTGAGAAGAGCTATTTCAAGAGGTAGTTGGGGTGTGGGTGGTGTTACGATGTCTCGATTACCATGTTTCTATATCATGATAACTGATGTCTTTTGTGCTGGATGGTTGTATTGGGAGGTATAGGTGTCTAGGTTGAAAAATCGTTGGATTTCATACAGGACGGTCTTTCTAGCCAGATCTGCTGTCAATACCCCTACATAGTTGTTTCGCGGTGTTGACCGTTCTCTTAGATGAAGTCTGTCACGAATTGATCAGTGCAACTTAGATCTTAGACTATGCTATGATATGCCAACTACGTGCAGTTTGAGTGCTTATGTTGAATAAGGTTGAGGTTGTGAGAGTATTATAAGCACTCTATAACTACCAGGTATGGAGTAAGGTGTGTCCTTTTAACTTTATTTACTTTAACCTTCGCGATGCGGATACTAATCTATCCCCACGGATGCTTCGCTAAAACAAAACCAGCTGGGGATATTACCCTAGTGATACTAGAACCGTGAATCATAACCATTCCGGTGCTCGAGCGTTTTTTTGCCAACTCGTACAGAACAGAGGACAAGCAAATTAGAAAACCATCGCAATAAGAACCATCGCACCCTCCATCGAACGCGGTCCTCTGACGAACTTTCTCAGTCATTTCTTCCGCGCAAAACTTGAACAGCGCACCACATTTGGTACGGTACTTCCATACCGTTCGCCCTTCTGTCAGCCTTTGGCAAGTCAGCCGTCTTGGGAGCCTCGCTCTCTGAGAAAGAACGACTCCATCAGCCAGGTACTTCAACACTCCATCCAACACATGCTCGCTGTCCTTCACTCGCTCAATACTCGAACACATCGACAAACCGCCGTTGTTCACAAGGTTAGTAAAAGATTCTCTCTTTTCCCACCTCCCACTGTGCCAGGCTCGGGATGAAGTTCAGAGAGCCAGCAAAGCCTGCCATATTGGCAACTCCAAACGTGAAGTCGTAAGATTTGCGGAATGCCTTCTCCATCTCAGCCTTCTCCGCATCCGTAACCACCCAGTCGCATGGATCCACAAACTGATAGTGTTTACGCCATCCAACTAGGACTTCTACCTCTGAGACATAGAGCAGCGAGAGGCCAAAGGGGTTAGTCTCAGGTTGACTATTCCCAGCCAGTTTGTCAATCTGGTCATCAAGCTCATGTGCCTCACGACAGGCGGCGAGTCCGTCAATGATCCCCGCAGCGCGACCTCGGGCGATAGTATCCTCCATGAGCTCCTCTGCCGCGTCTTGCCGATCAAGCTCACACTGCTGCTTCCACCGTTCTCTCTCTTGATTCCACTGTTCTATCTCTTCAACGGTCATAGGAACGTATTCACCACGGTCGAGAGTCGGAGGACGACCAGAGAAGTACTCCCATGCCGCCGTGTGGTCAAACTGAACTTCTGGCCAGCTTCTATGATTGCGCGAATACCCGAATGCGAAAGCGTAATCAAAGGCCTTCTGCATCACAGCCCACTCCTTGTCGTCAGCTGGTTCATCTTCCAAGAACTGCGCAAACTCCTCTAAGCGTGCGCAAATCGGGTAAGGAAGATCCCTGCCGCCCAAAATGCGAGCTTCTGCGGCATTTTCGCCGGCTATCTTGCCTCTGCCCTCGATGATATCTACGCGCTCACGTGCTGGTCCTGACAATCTGTCGCGCGGGTTGACCCATATGTGGGATAAGTCGGGCTCTGGACCGGATGAGTCAGCCCTGGCAGCGACTGTTGCGCACATAGCAGCCCAGCCATCGCCTTCCATCTCTCTGAGTTCCCAGTCGTCAAACTCAAGCGCATACGGCAGATCGAGCTCGTTGCTACTCTCTGCAGTTTCATCATACACGGAGCCCTTGGAAGAAGGTAGTGGAACCATGTCAGGATCAATGTCTTGCTCAGCACCACTGTTTGTCGGCGCGTCAGACATGTCTTTGACGTACCCGAGAGACATGACTACATGAGGCTCGACTAAGAGTGAAGCCGCGTCGGAAATGTCAAGAAAGTGAGTCAGACCAGTATTAGGGTCCTCCGTGGCAGCCTCGCCAGACAGGCTGTGGTCAGAACACCGCATATCACTGACGGTGCAAGGCATCGATCCACGTGCGATTTCCGACAGAGTGGGTGTGACCATAAAGTTTTCCTGGGAAGGTGCACCAAAGTTCTCCCACTCTATTTTGATATCATTATCTGATTCGATGATGAGTTCAAGCTCATCAATAGGAGGGTGACTTCCGTGTTCGCACTGCGCATGAATGAGCCACATCTCAATCCGCTCCTTGCTGGTCTGCGCTTGAAGAATGTCACTGTCAGGATCTTCTATCACACCATGGCTAGGAAAGTTCCAAGCCGGCTCAGCAAGCTCCCGCTCGGACTCCCCGCTGATCTGGCTTCCAGACCCGCCAAGGACTAGGGGCTTGCGAGCGACAAGAGCCGGGAGAGCTCTTTGAAAAGCAACGCTGTTTTTATAGTCGCCCGGCGCTCCAAAATCAGCGATCATCTTCCCCTTCCCCTTGTTGGTTCGGCTGGGAATGTTCTCCTTCCCTAAAGCCACTGCATATGCTGGGACAAGGCTTTCTGAAACGTCGTCAAAACTGCGCTCCGAAGAAGAGACCGTACTACGAAACGGGCTGTCGGCTGAGCAACCGCGACCCATCTCTACCTCCATATTAGACGTATTGGAACCGGGCTGCTTTGCATCTGATACAAATATGTCAAGCTCCGAGATCAGGCTTTTCCACTCCTTCTGTATTAGTTTGAAATCCTGCTCCAACTCAGCTTCCGCCTCCAGGGTATCTCTTTTGTCTTTAAGAATACTGACAACCGAAACGAGAGGAGGGGCGCTGGAACTCCGAAAGCGCCGAAGGCCACAAACGGGCTGCTTCTTTCGTCCGTAACAACCTTCCGGCTCCAAAGGATCAAACTCGCTCTGAGCAAACCCGCCCTTGGTGTCGCTTTCGGTTTGGCCTTTCCCAATGTCGGGAGCGGCGAGGCCAGAGCTCAAGCCAATACCGGCATTGCACGCATGATTTCGTCCAAATTCTTCCTAAGAATAGAACTGAGACTTCATAAAGCTATCAGCTGTGATATCGCCGGAATTACCAGCAGGAATTTTGCCACTTGTCACGGCGGCTGGCGCAGACATGACACTGCTGAGCGAATTCGTGCGTGTCTCGGGACCATTCTTGATGGCCAGTGGCTCCGGCTGACCGGGCTTCCGAGCTACCATCAAGAACGTAGAGGGTAGATAGCCAATCCGACCATCCCTTGCGCGGCAGCGCCACCATTCTGACGGATTGCCGAGTGGGTCAGCCTTGGACAGGACGGCGACGAGGTCTCCCTTCTTAACGTCCATGTCGACACCGGGCACAGCTGGCTCTGCTGGTGCAAAATCGTACAAAACGCGGCAAAATTCGAGCTTCGAGGGGTCGGTAACAGACAACTCTTGGGCAGCCATACGGCGCCGCTCTTCCTCTTCGGCATTGTGAGCAAGGGAACGAATTACCTTGCTCATGACGTACGGGAGGCCAAAAGCGGCGAGGAGAAAGAAGAACAAGGGCTTCCGCGACGGTTTGGGAGGAGCTGGGCGGCCGTCCGGAAGGACAGCCGGTGCTGAACGACCTTCAAAGCGAGCAAAGGCTGCAGGGGTGAGAGCCATGGCGTCGGCCGGTGGTTGTCGTCCAGTCAGCTTGGCAATGAGAGTGCGTATCCAGCGCATCAGGGTAAATATGCCCAAAACGCTTCCCAGAGTGTCTCGCAGGTTTCCAAACTGCTCCGCTACGGCAACCATGGCTGTTACGCACGCAGGTCAGCCATGCTCAATAGACGCGGGTAATCGAAGTACGCAGGATCTTACCAAAAAAGCTGGAATGAGTAGCCATGTATGTGCTCTCGAGCATCTGAGCAAAGCCACCAAAGGCGGAGACCATGCCCTCCAACAGCTGGAAAGTGGCCTGTGTGCTGTTGTTGAAACGGTTGGTGAGAGTGTCTGGGTTGTTCGGATCAGTGCCCATGGGCATGCCACCATACATCCCACCACCGCCGTACATGCCGCCCATGCCATAGCCGCCCATGCCTCCCATGCCGCCGTACATACCGCCCATTCCACCCATACCGCCAAACCTGGAGTATGGTGTAGCATATGGGGAGGAATACGCGCTGCCATATGTACCAACTCCGCCATATGGAGATGCTCCTACTCGACTGTATGCTGCAGCATTCTGGTTTACGGATGCAGTGAGAGATGCTGGGCGTTCTGGAATTGCTGGAGTCGTGCTAGATGTCGTAGAAGTTGAGCCTGATGCGGTGGTAGAACTGCCAGTCGGCGCGACTGTTGCTGCAATGTGTCAGTGGGCATTTCCGGCAAGCTGGAGTGAAACGACCATCTAGCAAAGACACGTACCTGCAGGCGCCGGCGCGCCGCCAGCCCGCTCCCAGGGCTTCGGCGGTGAAGCCATCGAGACTAGTGACTAGTCTTCTCGGTGTTATCACAATAATGATCGATATTGGAGAAAGATGATGACTATTCGAATCAAGCTTTATTGCGGAGCTTGCGGCAGACAAACAAATCAATACCACATTTAATGATCGTCTGATGCAAAGTCAAAACACCAGCTTATCTTTTGCCTCTGGTTAAGGATAGCGGGCTTGGGACTTGGGGATGAAATGCGCGGTTCTTGCGTGATGTGGAAGGTTGGCCTCGGATGATATTACGCACCAGATGATGGAGTTGGGGCAAACTTCCCCGGCTTGTGAACATGCCTCGGTAGTTTGTTGATCGCTTATTTGAAGCACGGGCCATGCCGGTGTTTAGCCTGGGTACGTACTGTCAGAAACATGCAGATCACGTGCCGTCACTCAAGTACCTGAGTCCCTCAAACAACATGTCCTTCATAGGATGACACAGCCGGGAATGGAAAATGTCACGGAACAGCAAGAACAGTACCAAGGGCAACTCGAACCAGTTCGAGTTGCTCAACATTGAGGACGACAGTACGAACGACAATGTCGGTAGCATCACGGTGGCCAATTCGACAAAGGCGGCCAACGCGACC